>VJMH01000845.1:0-104260 GCA_009835185.1 Aphanomyces stellatus
ACGCTCGTCAGCGCTGGCAAGTGCCCAGCCAAGTGCGCGTCGCGTGACTGTGGCTCGAGCTCCGCCCCTGTCTGTGCTAGCGACGGTCAAACGTACGCCAACCAATGTCAGTTCGACAAGGCTGCGTGTGCGACCAAGGGATTGAAGGTGGTCAGTCAAGGCGAGTGCCGCGACTGCAAAGGCGTGTGTACCATGATCTACGCACCTGTGTGTGGCAGCGACGACAAGACGTACGCGAATCGCTGCATGCTGGAGAAAGCCAATTGTGCCAACAGTTCCATCACGTTCGAGGTCGACGGCCCCTGCGATTTGTAGAGAGTGCCAATCCATGTATTATTCATTTCGTACTCTAGTATACAAATAATTCATAGTTGACCTCGAATATATGAACATTTCTACCCCTGGACGATCTCATTGTACGCTCTTCATTCAGATACTCCTTTCAATGCGAGTACATAGTCATACATGTTCCCCACTTGGAGGTCGAGCCAAAAAGATTCTAGTGACAAAGAAATATGTGCCAACTCGCAGCAGATGCGCTGTCAACTCGATTGTTTTGAAATGGAAGTGCAGATGGAGAGCGTTACCATGAAACTGCCTTCGAGTCTGTCGTGGGCCGTTTCAGAATTGGTCACTATCGATCGACTTCCAAGGAGCATGTCCTCCTAGGATGCACCAACGAATTGACCCCAGAGTAAAATATATTCCCCCTTGAACACTAGTTTGTAGTGGGGGAGATCTCGTCCATAATAAATATACTCGTGGCTACACTTGGGCCAACACTTGCCATCGCTTTGTCCGAACGCGCCATCGAACTTCTTGGACGACCCACTTGACGGCAAATAGTGCCGCCGTGAATGCAAATGCCTGGGCGTAGAGCCTTGAGATGGTGACGACAAACGTCATCTACGCATTCCATCGACATCGGCCAAGTCTAGAGTGTCGTGTACCGTCGACTCAATCGTGAGAGGTGGCTTGATGCCGCCATGACAGAGGCCATCATCGGGGCAAGCAAAGCCAACTTGGGCCTGTTTGACGTCAAAGACCGTGTAATACGCCTACCGACCACGAGATCATATCAATATCACACAAGTTCTTGTGTACCCGAATAAAGATGTCGCCAAGCACGTAAAAGGTGGTCGAACTCACATCGATCTGCGGCGCACACGACCCATATTCGCATCTACATTCGAGTTTGAACGGAATCCCTAGAAAGTCTATTGTCTGTACCGAACGTAGTCGGTTGGTTGGAGGACAAAGCGCGGCCCAGCTTGGAACTGAAATGATATGGGCGGGAAGGATTCGTGGGAGCAGTCGGTGCAGAGGTAGCCTTTCGTGAGGTGGTCGCAGCTCGCGGGTGGTCGATGGGGCTCCACATGGCGGCAGATCATGGCCATGACATCGAGGAAGACGGCGGCGGGGAAGAGGAGGAGCGAAGTGCCGCTGTCGACGACGGCCACGGGGGACGCCAAGTCGGATGGAACGAGCGTCGACTGGACGTGCAGCTCCAACATGTCAATCGCCCAAAACCCATCCACGTCTACGGGGTACGTCAAGAGACGGTTGGTTAAATGAGGTGACCCGCATGCGTCAAGAGGGGAAAATAATGCCACGTCGCGCCGTCGCCTGCCAAAAGGGGGTCGATCCCGCCGAGGAGGAGCTGCGAAGGGGGTCCGTCTGCGTCAGGAAGAGGGCTGATATAGAGCGAGAACTTTTCAAACGGGTGCGAATCGACAAAAGAAGGGATCGTGATGGACGCGAGTGCCGTGAGGCCCAGGCCGATGATGCCTTCGGACTCAAACCGCTGAATATTTGTGTCTTCGCTCTCGATGCGGCCCATGCGACAACGCACGACAGCGCTGCTGGGCGTGTCGAGGCCGAGCAACACAACATCTTGAAACACTTGGCCCGAGACAGAGCCACTTCCATAATACGCCGTGAAATTTTCATGCATAGAGCGGTAGCTACGATGACAGCACCGCGTCATCGATGCAAAACGATGCCGATGCACCATACGTGGATGAATTGGGGGCGACATAGCGGCGCTCACCCGAACACGCGTTGCACGTGGAGGATGGCACCCAAATGTCGCTTCGAGGAGTTGTGGATGCTTGGTCAGACTAGCGCTGGCGCCTACCTGGAGCCAGTGTCGAAGATGACTTTGAACGGTTGGGGTGGCGTGCCGATGTGGATCGTGCCAAAGAACTGAAGCTGGTCGAAATTGACCAAGGGAATGCGGATGAGGGGCGGCGACGCAGTGAGGCTGGCATCTGGTTGACGAAAGATGAGACGAGATGGCGGCGGTGGTGGCGTACCCTGTGTCTGTGCCAAGGCCAGTGGCAGCACGAGGTTGAGCCATGGGTGGATTCTACCCATGCTTTGCCAATGCAGACCCAGCGACGCAAGCCACCATCCAACGCCCACTGTCTCGATTGACACGCCGGTGTGGGCTATTTTTAGATCTCATGAAGGTCCAGCGTCAACCATGTTTACGGTTGACAGTTGACCCTGGATACTCCAGAGTGAATGTCCGTCCGCAAGAAAACACGCAGGAAATACATGAAGCCCAAGTGCTATTGACTCATTGAATGTATGCAACCGTTGAAATCGTCGTGCAAAGAGGGTCAATCTAA
This sequence comes from Aphanomyces stellatus, assembly GCA_009835185.1. NCBI lineage: Eukaryota > Oomycota > Saprolegniomycetes > Saprolegniales > Verrucalvaceae > Aphanomyces > Aphanomyces stellatus. Next base: position 2,634 of record VJMH01000845.1, read on the forward strand.
CCCAAGACGGGATACGTCGGGCTCGTCGCCACGCCGCAAATGTTGTTTTCTTGGGCAATCTTGATGTATCCGTCCTCGCCCCAATGCGTGCTCCACGAATTTTTGACCTATGAAACACATCAGACCACATGACGTCCAAGGATCGGTCTCGTACCAACGTGTACGTCTTGCCTTCATGCTTGGTGTATCCGACAGCCACAACCGAATGGTCCAAATCGTCAATGCCGCTCTTGCAGTTCAAATCGTTGTAATAGCCACCAGCGTAGAAATAAAACGACGGCAGCGATGCATCAATCGAAACGGACAAAGGTCCCACATGTACCAAAGCCTCGTTCATGCCTTGGACACCGGAAATATTCACAAACGACGTTACTTTCGCCAACGCGTTCGAGACATTGAAATGACAAAACCCGGGCAAGTTTTTGTACGTGCCATAGGTCGCTTCGGGTTCCAAACCTACTCGCAATGGTCAATTTGTTTCCCCTGCCCATTCATGCATACCGCCGTGTTTGATGATCCAGCGGTAGGCTTGGTAGTCGAGCCCACCATTACATGCGTTGTTTCCTTCGTCCCACGAGCAATCCAAAAGATTTTGTTGCGAAAAGCGAACGGTCTGGTTGGTTTTCTTGTACCACTGGCCTTCCAATGCCCCAGTCGTACTACGTAGACATGGTACCATCATGAGTCGCTGGGGATTCCGCATACCCAAAGGTCCAGCACGAGCCACAGTTGCCTTGGTCCTTCACCGACGTCACACCCCCAATGGGGCGCCAGTCCCATTCGTCAGGTAATGTCGTGTACTGAGTTTCATAGACACGAGCGGCTCCATTGTCCTTGGCGCGCTTCAACTTGTTCGCGCCTGTATACACCTTCATTTCGTCGGCGGTCATGTCGCCCATGTGATTCATGGCCAACGTGTAGCTCAAGCCCTGACAAGAGTTTCGTCACATCGTTCATACATCTTGGTGATGTACCTGGCGGTTCATCGAGTTGATGTATTGCAAGTTGGCATGGAACACCGACGCGCGGTAGTTGCTTTCCGCCTCGTCTGCGTAGACTTTGCCGTGTTGAAGCGCAAATGCCTCAAACGCCTCGCTGCGCGCAGACTGGCCATCGGGCATGCGCATGTGCAACTACAACACCACGCGTTGGAATATGAACGAGCCGAAATGGGCTCTACGTACGTCTGCCCATGGACCTGTTGGGACTCTGATGACATCGTCCGAGTCGCTGGTGCAGTTTAGCGTGTCCACGCGGTAGTGGAATGTTTGTGGTGCCACTGGACCCGCGCGCAAGTAATTGTAGTCGATGATGTACTCGTCCATGTGGCTGCCACCCAAGACGACGTTGTGACCGGTAAAGTGAAACTGGACGGGCTCGTTCGTCGCGGCGTTGACGTACAATTTGTAGCTGCCAAGGTACGAGCTGTTGTCGGGGGACGAGCTCACTTCGTACTTCCACGCAAAGCAGTCGATCGAGTTGACGAGAGACTTTCCATAGACGGGTTCGAAGAGGGAGACGTTGGGGAACACGTGTTGGAGGGATGATGGACTGCCGGCCAAGCATTTGATGGAATCGATCACTGGAATCAATTGGTATGACGGCCCCGTCGTGTTGATGATGTATTCCTGGGTTCCTGGACACAGTTGATGAGACGAGAATTGAACGTCACGCATATACCGCCATAGAAGCTGAGCTTTTGCGCGCCAAGCTCTTCGTCAACGTGAACAAAGACGGGTTCGACCAAGTTCACATACGGCATGCGGAACGTCAGACTCGCTTCGTATTGGCGCGGGAAGGCAGGTCTGTCTTTGGGGAACTCGTCCCCTTGCTTTGAGACTTTGAGGATTGCAATAATACCAACCACGATGACGGCAATCAACCCAATCCAGACGAACGAGCACCACGGTCCATTTCGTTGCGGCTTGCGCGTGACAAAGCCCGAGTCAGCTTCCACGGGGGCCTCCATGTTGCGGTAGATCGTTTCATCCAGCAGGCGCTCATGCTGCTCTGCGTTGTCACTTTGTTTCTGCCCTTTCTTGTTGCGCGCCATGTTTTCTTGCTCGTTCTTTCTTCCCTGGGGTGATGAAAAGCGAAGTGAGCCGCAGAAGGTGTATCCAAAACGGGATCTCAAGGTGTTCTTGGCGTAATTTTATTCCCATGGTCGAATTGTCCTATGAATTCTCATTCAGGTGTTGGAGATGCATGTGCGAATACAAACACCAAGCTATAAAATAAGATGGAGGTGTTTTTCAACTCGCCACGAGTATTTTAATAAACCCGAAAACGCAACGTGATTGGCAGTTCGCAACGCATACATTCTGCTGCTCTGCTGCCACAGCGCGCGGTCGGCCGCAGCAAACGGCGGGAAGCACGGATGAACGAAGCGGCCACGGTAAGCCAAAAGGCCAAAACTGGACGACCGTCCCATGTTGTATGGGTACATTTCATCCGTGGAGAGAAGCGGAATCGCTTCCACCACCATGTGTACTGTCGGTACTGTTCCCATGCTCAAGCCGCTGGCCAGACGATGGAGAATTCCACGCCCAACCCACCAAGCGTCGAATCCATCCGCGGGGTTCCAGATACCATGCTTCGGCACTTGAGTATATGTGGGTTCTGCCCATCAACCATTCGGGTGGAAATGAGACTCATGTTGGCACAACATCGGGCCAAGCAACGCCAGAGCAAGGCTCCTCGGCATTGTAGCGCCGCCACCGCCGCAGCACCATTGTTGGACGACATCTTGCTTATCGAAGACGGGGACAAGTCGACACCTTCATCGTCCCACGAGGGCCATCCATCGATCGATGGGGTCGCCCCCGCCCTCTCCAACCTCGCGATGGCACAGGTCCGTTCGTGCTCGGCTTGAAGCGATTCGGGATCCTTCTTAGGTTGCATGGGGGGGCAGCGTCCCGCCCAATTGGCTCTGGAACGAAGACATGCAACCCTTGCTCCCCGCGGCGCTTTCCCTTCCCTCCCCCGACCTCCTCTACGCCATGGCGTCGTCGGACCTGTCCATGCCGCGACCGCTCGACTGGAAAGTCGCCTCTGGTTTCTGGACGCTCAGCATCACAACTTGGCGCAGTGTGTGCACACGTGAATTTACGGTCGCGTGTTCGCTCGTCGAGCAGCAGCAGTCAGCACAGCCGTCCAAATGCACGGGTCACACGCTCTCGATTGTTTCGATACCGGAAACCGTCGACGCGCTCACGGCCCATCTCACCGAGGTATTAATGTTGCTCTTGTCGAAGTCTCATGCTGCTAGATCCTCGAAGGCGCCCCCCAGGACTTGACACTCCTCGGCCTCGTTTGCAATTCCGCCCTCGGCCTCCGCGCCGCGCGCGCTGCCGTCGCCGCGACCGCCCGCCGTCCCCTCCCATCGCTCCTCTGCTGCACCAGCATCCTCCGCCTTGTGGCTGCTCATGTCTTTCTCAACCACAAACACGCGGTCCGCGAAATCCTCTTTGGACCGCGTCTCAGCGGCGCCATGCCGTCCCGCCGATCGTGGTCCACGTGGGTCGACGCGATCCTCGAGGCCAAGGTCCTCCATCCCCTCACCGACGCCTGCACACTCTTGCATGTGGCCTTCCGCGCCGCCGCCGCGCGGCCCTTCTCGGTCCACGACCTCGTCTCGCTCCTCCTCGCGCTGCGGCAGCACGGCGGGACGGTGGCCGACGTAGTCGATGCCGTCTGGGCCACGTACGACGAAGACATCTGGCCGTGGCTTGTCTTGAGCATGGCGCTTCATATTTCGTCGCCCCCCGTGGTAAAAGTTTAGGATCGCGAATGGGAGAGATGATCTTCTTGTAGACCACGGACGTCCATGCGCTGCAATGGGTCTCCCTCGGCACGTATGCCCAAACACTCGCGCGGCAGTGGCAACTCCACGAGACCCAGCTCACGTCCGACCTCCAAGCGTTCAAGGAGCAACGGTTTCCCTTTGACGCGACCATCACCGCCGCGTACGCACACAACGCGCCGGCGTTCTACTCGTTTCTCTCGGATCCGAGCCCTACGTTCCATGCGTTCTGTGCCCGCCTCTACAGCCTCGTACCACAGACGCTGCCGCTCGAGTCGTACGTCGCTGGCTTGGACATGGGCGGCCTCGACCCGAGCGCGGCGCGCGTCGACACGCCCGTCCACGTCTTGCGCACGACGGTGCGATTCCAACAAGCCATGGAGGTACCTGCGTCGACATTGTGGTGTGTATTGTCTGACGATGGATCTGAATAGGAGAAGTCGCCGCCGCCGCCGTGCAAAGGCAAGACGTCGTTTGGGTGTGGCGTCCAAGATCTAGCGACTGTGTGGTACGCCGAAGAATGGGAGAGTCTCTGCGACGACGTCGACGGATTCCTCACCACGGAGCGCGCGGAGTTGATGGCTGGCGCGGACAACGCCCCCGCCGTGTCGCTGCAGGAGCTCTACGACTGCTTCCACGGCGCCCGGCAGGTGCCTTGAAACTCGTTGCGCGCCAAATGTGATTTCCAATGTGAGGAAGATTCGACTCAAATCGCCGTCCTCCAAAACCCTGTGTCATTTTCGAAACGTGGACATGTAATATTGAACTCGATCAATTATTTAGCCAATCAATGGCAAAAGCGGGTAAAATATGTAAAACTATTGCAGGAAATTCGAAAATGACGCGGATTTCACCGTAAAAAAATGGCACAAATGGCCCACAGTGTTGGTGCTGGACGGTGTTGTTGTCGAGCGGGCATTTGTCACAACACTTGATCATGGCGACAACGCTCAAGCCATACGAAGCCAGTGCGCCTGGGAAGGTCATTCTCTTTGGCGAGCATGCTGTGGTCTACGGAATCCCCGCCGTCGCGGCTGCAGTCTCGAGCTTGCGCGTCTCGGCCCGTGTGGTAGGTTGTTGCAGCTCTCTTGCATCTGAAGCGCAGGATAGACCTTTGGTGGCGCGCCGGACGTCCGCGTGTCGCTCCACAACCTCACGAGCATGAAGGACGGTCAACCACTCTCGCGCGCCTGGTCTCTCAAAGCCCTGGCCGATGCCACGCATGACGCCGCCGTCGCTGTCGAAGCGTTCTTGCCGCGTCCTTCGGCGGCCATGAAGGCTGCGTTGACCCAATTCTTGGTGGATGAGCATCCCAAGGACACAAATGCGTTGCGTCCCGCTCTCTTCCTTCTCCTGGCGATCCTGCCGCAAGTTCTCTCGGGGTATGTCTCCATCGTCTCCTCCCCTCCTCACGTCGTCGTAGCCACGACGGCATTCACATCAGCGTCACGAGCGGCGACTTTCCCGTCGGCGCGGGTCTGGGGTCGTCGGCGGCTTTTTGCGTCGCCGTCGCCGCGGCGCTCTTGCGGTACACGTCTCTCCATCCTGTCGGCCTCAACGGCTGCTGTAGTTGCACGACGGACACTGCCGTCCCCGCGCTGGACGTCGTCAACGCGCATGCGTTCGCGGCCGAAGTCCTCCTCCATGACGATCCATCGGGCGTCGACAACACCGTCGCGACCTACGGCGGCGCCATCGTCTACCGCAAGACCCCCCAGGTCATGGAAACCTTTGCCATGCCCAAGCTGCGCATCCTCCTCACCAACACCCACGTGCCGCGCGAGACCAAGGTCCTCGTGGCGGGCGTCCGTGCGCTCCACACGGCCGACCCCACGCCCGTCGAGGCCCATTTCCGCACCATCGAAGGCCTCGCGACGACGTTCCAGGCCGCTGTCCATGCGGACACGCTCTCGCACGCGCAGCTCGCGGCGATGATCTCGTCTAACCAAGCCAGTCTCGACGCGCTTCACGTCGGGCATGCCTCCATCTCGACCATCTGCGCACTTTCGGCCACGTACGGCATGGCCACCAAGCTCACGGGCGCCGGCGGTGGCGGGTGCACGATCACGCTTGTGCCGGCCGACGCCGCCGATTCGGACGTTGCCGCGCTCAAGGCCGAGCTGCAAAAGGCAGGGTTCACGTGCTTGGAGACCGAGCTCGGTGGGCCTGGTGTCGAATTTCGACCGGTTTTGTAATCGACGATGCGTACCGTTGTTGCCACTTTCGTTGACACACACCTCGAGAGTCTCGCTGTTTTTTGGTCGCTGGGGATACTTCGTCGAGTCGTGGAACCGCGCGATGAGGCGGCAGCGTTGGCCATCTCTACATGGCAGTGTCGGGGCGGCGACGTGGCATACACGGACATTGCAGTGGCGCGTGCCACGTGGAAGACGAACGGTCGTTCGTTGCGCGTGTGGCGCGCCAGCCAATGGACCAAGTGTTTGTCCACCCCCTTGGAACGAAGACGACATCTATCGTGCAACTGCCCCTTGGCATTTGTTCCCTCGGGGTCGTGGGAACCTTGTCGATCGAGTAGTCAAATATATAGAGTCTATTGTGGCTGTTTAATCAATGTCGTGCTGGTTCATCGATGCGTTCACGGGTTTCTCAGGCGACACTTGCGGCACGTCTTCTTGGGCGGCCACGGCGTCGACAGACTTTGGGACTGGCTCTGTCGGCGTGACAGGTGTCGCCACGGAGGCGGCATGCGGCGCGGATGCGATTGGGGACACGTTCGCCGCAGCTGCATGCGGTTTTTGATTGCTCTTTTCGCGGGCCGCCTTGACTTCCTTCATCCCAGACGAGACGTTGTTGACGGCACCGGCAATCCCGCCGACGACGTAGCCGCCCGCGAGAACGCCACCGCCCAAGATGAACGCCCCGCCACTCAAGACAGCCTAGCCAGCATGAGACATCCCGATCAATCCATCGGGCGATCTACCGCCACGGGAATGGACACGGCGCCGACCGTGGCTTTTTTCAGTCCGCCCATGAACGTCGGCACATGGTTCTCGTCTCCTTCGACTAGGCACCCCAGTTTTAAATTGTCCATGTATGGACACAGGATGTACCAGAGGTGTCCATGACGGGGGCAGTGTCTATGCTGCTTGGCGCGCCCGTCGCCGAGGCCGTGCTCACCCGCGCGCCGCCGATCAGGTCGTCGGCGCTGGGGGGCTCAGCCGTGGACGACGCGGTGCTGAGGCGCTGGTTATCGGACGCATTGCTCGCTTGGCGGTCGCGGGATTTCTTTGAGATCGAGTTGTATCCCGCTTCGCCCATTTCTTTCACCCCCATACCCATGCTCACGGCCATGCCGCCTATGCCGACGGCAACCGCGGCCGTCCCCGCCACGACACCGCCCAAAATAGCGCGTCCGCCGTACAAGACACCTTTCACGGGTGCATAAATCGCACCGGCGGCCGCGCGCTTCATCCCCTTGGACGCTATTCCAGCATATTTGGATATGCTTCTTTGTCAAGATGTTGTACCGTCGGGGGCGTCGGGGTCCATGGCGTCGCCAAAGCGGTAGAAATCTTCAAAAATGGCCAGCGCCATGTCGATCGTCACGGGTTGCGCGATGTCTTGGAGGCCTGCTTTGCCATATTGGTCGTCTACGACATTCCATCACACGATGAATGAATGCCACGAAATCGAGATGTGCGTACATGTCTGTCTCGTCTTGGGGTCCGAGAGCACATTGTACGCTTCCCCGACGATTTTGAACTTCTTCTCGGCGTCGGCGCGGTTCAAGAGGTTCTTGTCGGGATGGTACTTGATCGCGAGCTTCCGATATCTACACGATGACGTCAGAGTCGTCGCATGCTGCACGCTTTCGTACGCGCTCTTGATCTCCGATTCAGTTGCCTGCCGCTCGATGCCGAGGTTCTCATAGTAGTCATCCGAATCGAAGTTCGCCATGCTACAATGCGGGGAAGAAGGGTGTTGCCGCCTTCGAGCAACTTGAAAATGGAATGCCAAGGGTGGAATATCAATGAGTCTCGTCGAGATGCATGTCAGGTTCAAGCATACTGAATACAAGATTAATTCTGCAGCGGACAGACGACTATGTCCATCTTACATTGGTCGTGGGAAGTCATTTGTACTAAATTATATGCAAACATCATAGGTAGTGTGGCCGTGCAGGGACTGGGAGAGCTGTGCGGGATAAATCCCAAAGAGGGGCATTACACGCTGGATAGAATTAGGTTAAACCTGCAAAAAGTCGTCAAAAGCTTAAACCTTATGCCTTTGGCTGTGTATTTATGCAGGTTTTATCCACAATCTAGTGGAAGGTATTTCGTCAAAAAGCCCAAAGCACACCCAGGCTCAATGTATAAATAGGATATTCCCAGAAGATTGGGGAATTGCCTAATTTGAAAAGGCACATAAGGAATTATCCCAATAAAGGTGTTGAGTGCCCATTAACACTAATCACAACAAGAAGCGAAATAGTGTCCGCTTTCGGGAACGAAGTCCGCGGAGTGCCATGGCGGACGATCAGCACCCGAGCGTGCCGGGGCTGCGAAACCTCGGGAACACGTGCTACTTCAACGCGGTCCTGCAAGCACTCGCGGCATCGCAGCACTTCCAAACGTATGTGTCCACGCTCCTCTTGACAGGGGAGACCGCGGCCCGACCATTCACGGAAGCGCTGCACGACTGCCTCGTAGGTATCCATCATCCGTCTTGCTCGATCCGACGTGCGTCTCACAACGATGCACGTGTAGATCTGTCGCCTAAGCCAAGGAGCCAACTCACCTCGTCCGTCGTCGTTCCGCGTGCGCTCAACAGTCTCTTGTCCGAAGACACGTTGTTGTTCCGCGGCATGCATCAACAGGTACATGTCGGGGCCATGATCCCCTTTGACGATGGAATGCAGGATGCAGAAGAAGGATTCCAATTGATCATGGAGAAACTGGACAAAGAAGTGGATCGGTCCCAGCCAGACACGTGCTCGCTCTTGTGGCTCGCCAAAGCCCGCGCGGCAACATCGCCGCCACGGGCCGACCCGTCCATCGAGCGCAATCCGTTTTATGGCTTGACCGGCAACAAACTCGTACGTCTTGACTCGACCCTCTTCGTCTCTCATGGGCTCAGACATGCAGCGCATGCGAGATGATCAAACCTGTGTGGACCGATTACTTTCTCGACCTGAAGCTCTCGTTGTGTCAATCCATGGACAGCCAGCGCGCGTTCCGGCACATGCGCGAATCGTTGCATCATTACACGAGCAAAGAATACATTGACGGTCCGTCTCTTGCTTACCACTAGTTCTCAATGCAGCTAGGGGTCGAATGCACCCATTGCACCCTCGCCCACCTCTTGCAAGTGATTGACCACGAGCTTCACTCGATGGCGACGACACCGTCGTCGTCTCGCAGCGTTTCGTTGCCAGATGCTGCTCGCGACGATGAAGCGAGTCTCGCCAGCGACGATGTCGACGACCATCTCGATCGAGAGGCCGACCTGGCCCACCATCGGGCCGAGCGCATCTTTATGTACCAGCAACTCCGCGGTAAGATGCCCACGCCAGTATGTTCTCTCATCTACTTGTCTAGACATGCTCATGAAGCGAAAGAATCCGTCCTCTGGCGTGTGCGACGTCGATTTCGACGATCCAGCGTGCTGGACCCAAGACGAGCTGCGCGTGTGGGCGTGGCACAACATTGACCATGCCACACGCAAGATTGAACTGCACCATGCGACGTCGGTTCGCCACGTCGTGCTTGCGCGGCCGCCGCTCGTCCTCGCCTTCCACATCAACCGCAACGTCTACTTGAACGAGTCGATCGTCAAGCTCGACGTGTACATGGCGTTTGACGCGACGCTTGTCCTGCGCGCGCCGTTCCTCCAACACTGCGTCCGTTGACGTGTCTCTCTGACTTTGCTCATCATGGTGTGGTGGTTGGTTGTAGGAATCCCTCGCCTACGTCCTCGTCGCCGTTGTCGTCCACCATGGCAACGAACGCGGCGGTCACTACACGTGCTATCGCCGCGTCGGCGCGACCCAATGGGTCCACGTCTCGGACGAGCGCGTCATCGAAGTCCCCCTCGCCGAAGTCCTGCGCGCCAAAGCGTACATGCTCTTTTACGAACGCCCGCCCGACGACCAAGTATAGACGAAAACAGACCCTAAATACACACACGCCCTCCTTCCCTTGTACAAGAGAGACACTCTCTCGTCGTGCCACATAGCTCACGGAGCGCTGCTTCGTCGTCGCTGTATCCCATGCCACGAGGACTAGTAGCTGTGACCACGTTGCACACTCGGCATGACAATGCGCACGTGGTGGCACGTTTGGACTCGTCGCTCGGTATTGCAGCTGGTCAAACTCTAATCGAGAACCAACTGATGCCACTGGCCTCATGTGTCGCTCGCCCGTATGTGACTATCCGAATCCTACCAACACCTAACCCCTCCTCTTCGCAGCGTACAACAAACTTGATTAACTTTTCTCGTCTCCCCAAGAGGTAGCTCGTCGACGCTGTTTCGGGGCATGGCGGTTCTGCGCTGATTTTTTTTAAATATGTCGGATATGAGGTCACGTGATTTGGTCGGGCACGACGCAGGACTCCATGTCAAAGCACCGCTGCATCTCGATGCGCTGCTGGTGTTCCTGGAACTCGAGCATGCTCTTGAGCGAATTCTCCTGCGCTTGCATCTTGGCGACCAAATGTTTGGCCATGCGCTCCCGCTCCATTTCTCGCTTGAGCCGCTCGGCCTGTGCCCGTGCCAGCTTTTCCCGGTTGAGTTTCTACGCCGCCACGTCATCAATGTCATCAAGCCGGGTGTGTCGACCTCGCGCATCTGCCGCTGTCGCTTGGCGCGCTCGTGGTGCGACGCGACGCTGTGTTTGGTTTTCATCTTGGCTTCCATCATGCTCGCCTCGCGCGCTTTCTTGTCTTCTTCCAGGGCCTGCGTCGACATTGTTGGTGAATGAGTTGGTCATTGCATATCGTTTCTACTAATTGTTGGTCCTTGACACGCTGCGCCGCTTGGCGTTTCTGCTGCGCCAGCACGTGTTGTTGTTGCTACCACGCTTGAGTTGCTGTATACAGAAGGTTGTACCTGAATATTGGTTCGGTTCTGCGACTGAAGGGCCACCGCTTGGCAATGCTTCTCGGCGACGCGCTGTCGCTCCTGTTCCCCCCGCCTCTGACGCTCCAGCTTTTGTCGTTCGAACGCCAGCTTGGCTTCCTGTTCCCGGCAATATTCAATGTGCAGCCGCTCGGCTTCTTGCGTCGCCCGCGTTCGCTCCATCTACGCGTGTGACGGCCCTGAGCAACTCGCCGTCACTCATGTCGTCGTCGTACATGGAGGAAACTCAATCGATTGGCCAAGAGCACCGCCGACGCCTCGGCTTGTTTCCGCGCGTGATGGACCGACAGGCACTGTGCGGCGGTCGGTGGCTTGCTGCCATCCACTGCCCCGTCCGTCGTCTTTTCCAATCGCATTGTTAGTGGCGGCGGATCTGAAGGCGGCGGTTCAGAAACGACGACCGCGTCCGGTTTGGACGATGTCGTCGAGGATGTCTTGGCCGACTCGGTCCACGCAGCCTTTTGCGCCGTCGGTTCAAGGAGCTCACTCCTCGACGTCGATGAGCCCAACATCGACTTGGACAGAGATAGACCAAGCGTCGATCGAGATGCGGCGCGCGGGAGGAGCTGGCCCGCACGGGTGACTTTGCACTTGAACGACCTGTCGGCACTTGTGAGTGGCGGGTTACTGTCCACGGATGGCGCAAGTGGCTCGTCTGGCGGCGTCGTGAGGTCTAGCACGCAGTACCGCTGGACAGCGACACGGCTCCGTGTTTCGTGCTGGTACTTGGTCGGCGAGTCGCTCACGCCAAAGCTAGCACGGTTTGCTCGTGGCGAGAGCCCCAGCACGAGCTCCCCTTTGTGGGAAATGTGCGCCGACTTGGGCCGCCGTGCGATGGTGACGCGGTGGGTGCGGAGGGCCTTGACCTCGTAGAGCTGCCTCGACTCCATCAGACCAACTAACGGCGCCAAGTCAGCGGTGCTGTCCTGCGTTTGCAGGCTATTCTTAGCTACCGGGACAAACCAGAACCGGTTGTCGCCCACATTACCTGCGTTTCTCGGCGGGTCACCGACACCGCGGACGTTGAAGACAAGGACTCGTGACCATCAACCAAGTGGGCATTGACCATACGTCTCGCCCTACGAGCCGTCTGCAGAAGATCAACTTCATATTACCGAAAGTCGCGTAGTTGACGTCGTGAATACCAACTGCCATAAAAGCAAACGCTTCACGGCGACGGATCAAAAGCTGTCCACGCATCCTCCCAACTCGTGTGCCGCTGCGCAGCCGCCGGAGAGAGGGTGTCGCTTTGTGTGTTGCCATCTGGGCAAGCGACCAAATTATCTTGGGCTTTGTATCAACATGTATCTTGGTGTCACGGCTGCAACCTCATGATGACTGGCATCGCAGCCAATCAAACGCGAGCATTGCCCCACACCCAAAGGCCGATTCGCGCAAGAGAGCGAGCATTGCAGAGTTGCAGACACGAGACGAAAACGATGGAGAGCAGCTCTGTCTCCGACTACTATCAGCAGAGCGCGCAGTTCGCGCCCGTCGAAGTCGTCGACCATGCTGCCACGTCTGCGATGCTCTTCCGCCTCTGTCTCTACGGCTTCTTCATCGAGCTCAAGCCGTCGGAAGCGTACTTGAATGCGTTCTTGACGACTGACAAAGGTCCCGCCGCCGTCGCTGGCTTCCTCATTTGCCCTCTTTCCTCGTAGGCTTTACAAACCAAGAGACCAACGATCTCATCTATCCATGGTTCTCATATGGGCAACTGCTCATGCTCGTGGCCATGCCGCTCGTCGTCGAACGCTTCCAATACCGCACCGTCCTCCTCATCGAATCCATCGGCTTTCTATTCACGCGCATCTTGCTTCTCTCGGGCTCGTCGCTCTTCCTCATGCAAGGTACACAACGTCGTCGTCCTCTTCCTCATTTTCGTCGTCGATGCCAGCCATGCAGGTTACATATGCCGTCGGGACCGTGAGCAAAGTTGTCTATTTGTGCATGATCTACCGCGAAATCAAGCAAGAAGAGTACCATCAAGCGACGGCCGTGATTTGGACCGCATCCCTTGGCGGCCAATTCGCCGCGGGTCTCCTTGGCCAAGTTCACCGTCGTCGTCGCGCACTCGTCTCATCCGCGCGTTAGGTCCTCGTGTCGTACCAAGCGACCCTCTGGTTGCTCAACTACATTTCACTCGCCAACGTGTGCGTCGCCCTCTGCATCGCCGTCTCCGTGCCTGAACATGCCGCCGACCTCGTCCCGCCTGCGCATACTATGCTCGTCGACGTCGACCCGCTCTCGACATATGACACAACGCGCACGAGCAGTGAAAATCTCCGCCATGACATTGAGACGCGGCGGCGGCGGCGCCAGTTGCTCGTGGCGCGCCGTCGCACGTGGCATTGGACCAACTTTCTCGCTGTTAGCTGGATTGCGTTCAAATGTTGCGAAAGCCTCATGGCCAACTACATTCAAAACCGATGGTCGACGTTCCCAGGTCGTCATCTTCGTAAGTTGGTGGACTCAAAGCAAGTCACTTAGACACGGCCGACAGCAACGGACTCGCGACCGCGCTTTACACTGCCAGCGGCGCCCTCGCGTCGGGCGGGATCTCGTGTCTTGTCACGCGGACGACGGCCAAGGTACGACGACGACTTCAGTGGTTGTTGCAGGACGACCTGCCATGTTTCAACTTGATATCGACTCATGGATGTAGCAGTGGTTGCAATGGTATCTCTTTGGCGGTGGCGTCACGCTCTTGGTCCTTGCATACATGCAAACGATCGCGACGTCGTTGGATGTGTCGTATGTGAGCTACGTCTTGTACGGGGCCGTCTACTACGCCATCATCACGACGGTATACCATCTTCGAAGAGGTCAGATGAGGCTGATCCGGGCGTAGGTGAGTGCGGAATTGGCCATGCAATGCACGACCAACCAGTACGCGAAAATGTTTTCCATCGTCGCGTTGGGTGCCGCGTGCTTGGAAACGGTCCGTCGTCGTCGCGTCGTCGACAACGCGCCTGACTATCGCAATGTAGGCGCTCACGTTTCTCCTCCAAGGCACGCATGCCCAGACAACAACGTGGTTTGATGGGATCACATGGCTCCACGTCCTTCTCCTTCTCTTTTACGTCTTTGTCTATTGCACACTCGAGCCCGAGCCGCTGGCTGCCGAAGTCGACATGCCGCAGTACTAGTCAAATACTACGTGTCAACATAAAGGAAACCATGGGACCCTATGATCATGTCGTGGAGGAGGAGCGGATGTTGTTGTTTCAGGAAGCAAGGTCATCTCGACACAGAAAGTGAGGAGGCGTCTCCCGACACCACCTGACACCCTCAAACCGGCAGGGGGCCGACGTCGCGGGGCTTCATGTGAATTCGGCGATGATGCACCCTTGATTGCGTATCGTGTCCGATTGCGTATCACTTTACGATCGCATAGCTCCTCCTCCTTCCTTGGGGGCGCCGAGCGCGGGGTGTCCAAGGTTATGCCGCCGTCATCACAGTCCGTTGCCGATTCCATACACGTCCTCGTGCTCTTCATCGGCGGGTGCTGAACACGAAAGATCGCAAAATGTTCGCGCGATTCAGAACCTGTGCAAAAATTCATGACCAACATTCCCACCACCAGTTTATGGCTTCACGTCCCTGGACCCGTCCGGTGGATCTTCCTTTTCACTACTCAATGCTCTCGCGTGTGCACCGAGCCTCTCACATCTCGACTCTCTTCTCGCGCCGCACCATGTCCTCTTCTTCCTCCTCGTCTTCTCCCTATGACTACATCGTCCTCGGCGGTGGCTCGGGCGGCATCTCGTCCGCGCGTCGTGCCGCCAGCTACGGCGCCAAGGTGCTCGTCGTCGAACGCGGCCGCGCGCTCGGCGGCGCCGGCTTGGGCGGGACCTGCGTCAATGTTGGCTGCGTGCCCAAGAAAGTCATGTTCAACGCCGCCATGCACGCCGAGATTCTCCATTCGGCCAAGGCGTATTCGTTCAAGGACGTCGCGCACAACGGGTTTGACTGGGCAGCCATGAAGACCAAACGCGACGCGTACGTGACGCGGCTCAACGGGATCTACGAACGCAACCTGGCCAAGGACAACATCACGCTCGTCTCCGGCGTCGCATCCTTCGTCGACGACCACACAATCCAAGTCGACGGTACGACGTACACGGCGCCGCACATCCTCATCGCCGTCGGCGGTGTGCCGCAGCTCCCGTCCATCCCGGGCATCGAACATGCGATCACGTCCGACGGATTCTTTGCGCTCGAGACACAACCCAAGAAGGTCGCAGTTGTCGGCGCCGGCTACATCGCCGTTGAACTCGCCGGCATCTTCAACGCGCTCGCGAGCGAGACCTATGTCTTTTGCCGCCGCGACCAAGTCTTGCGCACGTTTGACCCGATCGTGCGCGACCTCGTCAACGACGAAATGACGCGGTACGTGCGCTCTCCTTTGTCATTCCTTGCGTCATGGACGCGTCGTAGGGCCGGCGTCCACTTTGTCAAGCGGTCGGGCCTCGACTCGATTCGCAAGGAAGCCGACGGGACGCTCACCATCACGGCGACCGTCGACGGCGCCGCCGCGCAGGAATTCCGTGGTTTCGAGTCGGTCGTGATGGCGATCGGGCGCGACCCCCGCACGACCGACTGTGGTTTGGAGCACACGGCCATCGAACTCTCGAACGCGGGTTTTGTCGCGGTCGATGCCCAAGAAAACACAAGTGTCCCGGGCGTGTATGCGATCGGCGATGTGACGACGACCGGGTGGGAGTTGACGCCGGTCGCGATTGCCGCGGGCCGTCGACTCGCCGATCGCCTCTTTGGGGGCGAGGTGCGTGCTCTCTCTTGACGAGGATGATGGATGGCACATGATGACTGTCGCTTGTAGCCCAAGGCGTGCTTGCATTATCATCAAATACCAACGGTCGTCTTCAGCCACCCGCCCATCGGCACGATCGGATACACCGAGCCGGACGCGCGCGCGAAATTCGGCGCCGACAACGTGACCGTCTACACGTCGTCGTTTATCAACATGTTTTTCACTCTTGCCGAGCCGGACGAAAAGCAAAAGACTGCCATGAAGCTCGTGTGCGTGGGCAAGGAAGAGACAGTCGTTGGGTTGCATGTCGCGGGCCTCGGCGCCGACGAAATGATCCAAGGCTTTGGCGTCGCCATGAAAATGGGCGCGTACAAGTCGGACTTTGACAATATTGTTGCGATCCACCCGACTGCGTCGGAGGAATTTGTCACGATGGCCCCGTGGGGCAAGATCAAGGACGAGATTCAATTGCCCTTTGGCTCGGCCCGACCCGCGCCGACGTTGCTCCATTAGACGAGTCTTAGGATCGTGAAAGAATCAAACGACAATGTTCGAATATGTTGGATATCTAGAGGAGGAGACGAAGAAAGCAAACATCGAATGAGTGCGAGTGTTATGGCGATGTCGAGTTCGGTCGCCGATGACGACGACAGTGACGAATGTGAGAAGAAGAATCATTGCAGAGGACGGGCGCGCCATGGTGGGATGTGACGACAGGATGTCAAGGAAGCATCGGCTTGGCGTGTCGTGGCGGCGATGGGCACCCACAAGAAGTGCCAAGGCGGGCTGCCGCGACCGGCCATCACACCGTGATCATCGCGACCGGTGTCGATCATCGCGACCAGTGTCGATCATCTCAGATTCAAAATGATGCTTGTGCCCAGATGGAGCATCATGACATGTGAGGATGGTGCTCTCTCCCGTCGCTTCTTTCGGGTGGCGGCGAGAGAGGCGCGGCGGTGTCGGTTGTCGCACCGTTACATTTCTTCGCCATTCTGATTGTCGCGAGTCGGCATGAGCTTCACGTGCTTGGCCCTCTCCATCGCGAGCCTCGACCTCGGCCGCTTCACCATGACCAACGTCCTCTTTGGCGATATGCGCATGCCAGCAACGCCGATTGGTGATATCGAGAACCACGAGTCAAGCACAAGCTTTATGATCTCGGTCAAGTCCAAGTCGATCAAGTTCTCCGACTTCTCGGACGACGATTTGGACGACCGCACCTCGTTTGACCAGAGCCCATTCAAGACCCGGGATGGGACATCGCCACCCCCGCGGCATCCTGCATGAGCCACCAAGACCCTCCAGAAGACACCTCGAATCAACCACCTTCTTTGTAATCTATGACCAACACGGGCTCTTGCCTCCATTCTCAAGAGTCATTGCCGTCGTCGTCATTGAGGAGACACACGACAAATGTTTGCGACGATGGGAGCCGCTTGACCAAGTGGACGCCTTCCATGTCGAGCAAGTGAAAGTCCATCGAGAGACTCGAACATGTCAACTTGCGTTTCTTCAAGTCGACTTGGGGCATTTGCTTGTACTGCGTGCGCTGTGTGTCGCACAGTCAGAGACAACGGGCGAGGCACGACACACCTTGAGTATGCTTTGGATGGCGACGCGGGCGCGCGCAACGCTTGTGATGAAGAGACCGAGGCGTGGGAGCGAGAAAGAGTAGAGCTGCGCTGTGAGATCGGTCGTCGCGATGAGGAAGCCGCTCTGGACGAGGTGTCTGCACATTCTCTCGTGAGCAACCGTCAAAGACGATGGGAAATGGCATACGTGAGACTCTTCTCGAGCACGGCGGTGGATGGGATGGGCCGCTTCCGCGAGACGAAGAGCAATTGGATTGCATCGTAGATGTCGTTCTTGGAAATCGTGAGGGACTATGGAAGGTGGTCGATCGAACAAAGATATATTCGAGGGACATGGTTACCTTGGAGAGCTGTGGTAAGGCCTTGGCAAACACACGCGTGGCGCTGTGCTGGACCGTGTACTGCAACATGAAGGCAATGTAGTCGCTGGTGAGGAGAATCGCAGTCGCTGGCGGCCCTATTTGGAAGAGTGAGCGGATGAGGAGGTGGGGAAAGCAACACCAGGAAGAGCAATGCGCATGGTCATGAGTAGTCCGTCGTTTCGCATGCGATAGACCTAGTCGGTGATGAGTCATGGAGACGGAAGAGAGCTTGTACGCTTTGGTCAACGACAGTCCGATTCGGAACGATGCTGTAGCTAGACGACAATCCTCAGCGACGGTGACAAGGGAGATAAAACGTACATCTGATGCCACAGAACAAGCGAAGGCAAGCCGATGGCGGCGAATCCGCTGTGGTGTCGCCCCAACAAGAGATGGATCGCTGCGAGGGTATCGTTCATGACGACGCCGTCGTCCAACTGCAGGAATTGTCAGAGCAATCTACATCATGGACGCCATCATACCACATCATCATCTATCGTATCCAAGGCTTCATGGGTCTCGGCACTCTTTGCTCCGTCGGCCGCTGGCGGCGGAGGGAGCAATCGGCGCCTTTTCCGTCTCAACATGGATTCGAATGTGATGGCGCGCGGGTGCGAACATTCGCGGACATTTTATATCCTGTCACATTCGATATTATATTTGACAGTCACTATGACAACAAATAATAGGGGCAATCAAGTTGAAGTGCCAACTCCAGTCGACTAAAGCGATGTCAACTTCACTTGCAGCACAGGTTGCGCTCGGGAGACGGCATCATGCACTTGCAGGTTGAGCGTTCAACAAGCTTTGATCCGTCGAGTTCACGCACCTCAAGTGCCCTGCTTCTCCAGGAGGTCGTTTACGGTAATGGAGGACTGCTGCGTGCGCGTCTTCCGCAGCTCGCTGTTCCATTTGCGAGGCTGCGACTCCCTTACTTTGCAAATTGCCACCACGTAATATGAAAGTACCGCCGTGTGCAATCGCCGTCATCACGGGAATTGGTGTGGTCGCGTGGACGATCTGTCACTTCCTCTCCAAGCCCACGGCAATTCGCCGCCGCCGCCGGTCGTCCATCGTCCTGCGCCTCTTCCCAAAGCGAACGTTCAACTCGCTGCCATGGTTTAGCAAGATGCACCATCCGTACTGCGACCTTTGTGCCACTCCATTCGAAGACGACGAGATGGTACCGTAGTCACTCTTGCGATGGCGCGCCAACGAGAGCATAATAGGTCCAACGCTTGCCGTGCGACGACACGTTCCATGCGTCGTGTCTCGATGGTGCCTTAGACGACGCATGTTCGCCCCCTTCCGCATGAGAGACATTGGTTGACGCTCTTCTTCATGTAGGTCCCACCTGCAGCCGCGATCTCGTCGAGATGTTCCATGTGCTCCTCGCCTTCCAGGACACGGACGAAGCAACAAACACGCAACGTTGTTAGTTCGTCTTGTTCCCTCTGAAAAAAATGATTCAATTGGTTTCGATGTATTCGTGCTTAATTCAGATAAGTACGATATTCGTACCTTACCGAGAGTTGTTTGGATTGGAGGCGAGCCCCAGTTTCGGCACGTTCGCGATGGAGGAAGGGTTTGCATCTTCGTGGGAGGCGACGGTGGAGCCTGTGGCTGATGCCGCGCCATCTGACCCTGTCCCTCTGAAAAGAACGCTCGAGGATGTCTTGGACGACGATGACGACGACGACGACGATGACTTCGATGATGACAAGCCCGTGAAGAAACAACGGATGGACGAGGACTACGAATCCGTTGAGAATACTGTCGCCGACGAAGCTGACGGCGATGCACCAAGTGAAGAAGCATCTGAGGAGATGGACGTGGACGATTCCGCACCTGTGGAGGAGGAGGAACGGACAATCGAGCCTTCGACGGAAGACGCCGTTGAGGAAGAAGACCAGTCGATCGAGGTCGTCGAGGAAGATTCAGCGGAAGGCAGTGCAGAGCAGACGACAACGGCAACTGAAGTCGTAGATGAGCCCATGATAGGGGAAGCTGATGGCCAAGTGGATGGGAACGAGGAAGAGGTTGTCGTGCCCGTACCTTCTCCTGCGGATGTTGAGGAAACACCAGTGGCACAGACGGACGCACCCGTCCCTTCTCCTGTGGAAGTTGAGGAAACACCTTTGGAACAGACGGATGTGCCTTCGGAAGTGTCGGCGACGGACCCGCTGGATGCGTTCTTGAACTCTTCCAGAGACGCGTCGTCTGCCGCGGTTGATGCAGTGGAGGTATGGTCAATGTTTTGCCCCTCGGGCTCACGCTTGTTTCATAGGGGTCGACAGGCAGCACCCCAGAGATCCAGGACATCCTTGCGGCGATCGGCGTGGCATTCCCGTCGATTGAGTTGGACACGCAGCACATTGTCGGTGAACTTAATGGACTCTCTGTCTCCGATGCGGTTGCGGTCCTGACATCCTTCCAACACACGCTCGCGGCGCAGACAGACGAGCCACCGGACTTGTCGCTCTTGCAAGACTTGATCGCACACCAAGTGGGGCAAACATCCTTGTCGAAAGAGACTACGACGGACACCGCAACGACAGAGACAACGGGCGAGGAACAACGCAACAGCAGCAGCAGCAGCAGCACTAGTCCCGCCGGCGACAATGCAGGAGACTCGGCATCGTCGGTGGCGCCATCTGGCCAGGAGCAGCACAAGGACCAAGGAGCACATGCAGTGGCACCACCATCCGTCGCGGTCGTGCCCGAGCCCGAGCCCGCCAGCATTTCCGACGCAATTTGGACTCGCCTCCTCGATTGCCAAAACAACCCACTCGCCGAGTTTCACATCTCGCAGCTGCGCCCGTACACGTTGGACGCGCTCTCGGTCTTGCCCGAGTTTGCGCAGCTCGCAATCGTCGCGCGTTTTGCGCGGTCGCCGCTCGGGACGGTGCGCAACAAGGACAGCCTACTCATGCAAACCATGGACGACTACCGCCGCGAAAACCCCATGCTGGAGAAGCTGCAGTCTGTGTCGCAGGTTGGTCTTTGTTCTTGTGGGGCCTCATCGTGCGACCCTAGTTGATGGCAGGGGCCACCTCGGACGACGACGGCCTCTTTGCGTACGGGTACGCGCCGCCGCAACCGACCACCGGCATGGTTCGGGACCCACCGCGGCGCCTCTACAACCTGGCCAATGAAATCAAGAAACACCACGAGAAATTTATGCTCGATGAATTTGGTCGCGCCAAGACTTCAGGTGGACCGTCATCGTCCCATTCTCATTCGCGCGGTGGGCCACGCCATCATTCGACCTACCAGCACTCGTCGGGGCCGCTGCCGCCGTCGTCGTCGTCGTCGTCCATGCATCATGGGCAAGACGGCGGCGGCGGCTATCGGCGCCAAGACCCATCGCCGCGCCACCAAGGCCACCACCAAGCTGCCGGCGGCGGTATGGCACCCCCGCCGTACCACAATCGCCCCCAACCTGGCGGCGGCGCGCCCCTCGTGGACGAATTTCACCGATCGGAGATTTACCACCGCCTTCCGATCCCGATCCGCGACGCCCTTGCGGCACTGTACGCCAAAGGCCACGTCAAGGAACTCTTGAACGACTCGGTGCTCTCGAGGTTGTTAAAATTGCCCGAACATTTGGCCGTCCGCGCCGTCGAAAACTTTATCAACACGGACGCGTCGCATGTGGACAACATCCACGGCTTTTTTGTCGGGATCATCACGCGCGTCTACGAACGGGACCGAGGTACTCGACAACGTGTGCCATGAACCTTGAACCCACTGCTTGCGTAGGTCCGCCACCGGCCGTGGCACCGCCGATGATGATGGGCGGCGGCGATCGCCGCGACGGCGGCATGATGATGGACCCGTATGGGCGCCACGACATGCAGATGATGCATGGCGGCGGCGGCGGCGGCGGCGCCGGGGTGCCGATCCAATGGTCCAAGAGCGCCGTGCACGACCAATACATCCGCGCGCTGTCGCCGACCGTCCAAGCGCAGCTGCAGCACATGGCGGCGACAGGTGTGATGACATCGATCGACGAGTGGGGCGAAAAGTGTTATGAGATTCTGGGCCAGCTCTCAGAGACGCTGGCGATCGAAGTACTCAAGCGGTTCACGATGGCCAACTTGGAGTCAGTGCGCAATCGATCGGGCTTTCTCATCGGCGTCGTCAAGCGGTGCCGACAGGAGTACGGCATGCCGAATTAGGATGAATAACAACAAATAGTATACTGCCAAGAACGTCGTTCGAGCTGGCGCAGTTAGTACTGTGGCGTCTTTCATGGCGCTCCCACACCCGTGCAGATGGAGAAAAATCGCGGCAGACTTGGATGTCATGGTTGCTTGACCATTTGGAGGTGGACACGATGGAACATGCGATACATTTACTTGTATTTTGTTGCTTAAGCGACACCCATCGTCGGGCATAGTTCTCGACATATGGAGCCTCCTCAATGGTACCCTGAGACCTTTTGGAAATGGCCGCCCTTGTTGTACTTGAACAAGAACGAAAATGCTTCCTTTTCCATCTTGGTCGGTTCAACTTGAAGTTCCCGAAGCCCTGGCAAGTTGGACGTCTTGACTTCGTCCAAGCTCAAGCGGACCGCCAAATCTTGCGTAAACTTGGGATCGGGCAAGTTTTGGATGGCTTGGCCGAGCACTTCCGCCACGGGCAACGGCAAGTTGAGCAATTGGGGGTCCTGTTGCGTCACATCCAAGACGTAATCCACGATTTCCTTGGCCGTGTATTCTTCATCGCCAACCAATTCAAACGTTTCGCCTTCGATCGTGTTGTCCACGACCAACGCGTACAACGCTTGGGCGACATCGACGACGTTGACCTACATGGAGCCATCAGCATCATGATACAGCGCGATGGCGGCGGCACACGTACCGGCTGCAAGCGCGCGGCGCCGTTGTCGATGAGCGGGATGGTCGACGAGAGGCGGGCATACCAGTTGAGGAAACGATCTTCCGGGCCGTAGATGGTCGACGAACGCACAATGTTGGCGTTGGGGAAAGCCTTGCGGACCGCGACTTCGCCACGGTACTTGGACGCCGCCCAGATACTGGGAGAGTTGGGCTTCGCCAAGATTGACGAAAAGTGGATGAGGCGCGGGACGTTCAATTCCGCGCACACTTCGGCAATGTCGCGCGCGGCATCGACGTGCACATCGTCGTAGGTGTAGTTGATCCACCACGGGAGAATGTGCTTCGTTTCGTAGTGCTTGCCGATCAAGTTGATCACAACATTCGAGCCCTTGACAGCTTCGCGGATCGAGTCCTTGTCGCGGACGCTGAAGGGAAGTTGCGCCACGGAGCCAAGGTCCCCGTTCACCTTCAAATGGCGGACGTCCATGTCGTCGCCGCGGTACGGGGTCACGACGGTGCACCCAGTGTGGCCTGCATCATGGGCATCGTCATCATCCAGCGTCAACGTGGGATAAGCCTACCGAGTTGCGCACAGACGTAGCGACCCACGAAACCGGTCGCGCCAAATACGGTGGCGGTGATGGGCGAGCCCGACACGCGGCCAGGCGGGTTCTTCAACGTAGCTCGCGCGACGGCACTGAGCGACGACATCTTCGTTCCTCGTTGACTGAAGGCAATGGGACTTGGGGCGACAGGAAGAGCTCGAATTTTAGCCAATCAGAGACGAGTGTGGCTGCTGGCCACAAACGCAGGTTTGGTTGGGGATCACCTGCGACAAATTATATTCGTTTGTAGAGGTTCAATACTCAAGGCGACATCTCACAGTTCCACGTGGGCCTCGAGGACGCATTCCCGCGCAAGGCGGCAGCGCTGGCACGGATGTCAGTGGAAGACATAGTCATTGGAATCATGCCGCCGCTGGAATCCGATACGATGTGAAAATGAATAGTCTGTGCAATAGGGGCCCCGACATCATGGATCTTGCGTGAAGGAAACCAACCACGTACTGAATGACAACGCTCGAGTCGAACACCATTTGAATTTGCCTTCGGCTCGCAACACCGCGGCGGTACATGTGTAGGTAGATGTGAGTGGTAGATGTAGATGCGGCCTCGCTCTTCGCCAGAATGGCGGCCATGTACTTGCAAGGGACGATGATGTTTCGGCTACCCTGTCCCATTTGACACCCACTGCTTCTTGCCCGCGGGTGCTATCAGGGATAAATCCTCGCATCTCCATAGACCTATTCTGGTAGATGGAGACCACGCGCACGACCTCCGTGTCTGATTGTATCACGGCGGTGGTCGCTTGAGGCTGGTCCCTGACGATCCTCATGTCGTGTTCGCGTCGAGCGCAGTCAACGCGCTCGATGTGCTGGTGGTCTATCCGGATAAATTTTCCCGAAGAAATTCTCGAAAAATAATATCGTGGCTTCAGTATGTACAATCATTCGATTGAGCCAACGGCATTGCGTTGATCAACGGGATTAACCGGACAGGCCGCCACCGCGTCGGTGACTGCGGAATCTTGGTGCTGCTTCCCGTAGATGAGCCAATCTCCAAACTCAAGCGCAGACACCCTGCGGCAGAGAGGTGCCGGTGGCGGCGCAGTGCAGTCCCCAGACACCCCAAGTGCTCTCCTCCCGGGTGGTACCATCGACAGCGCGACGTTGGACAACAACCCATCGCTCAGGAGTCGATTGAGCAACTCGACATCGCTTCTCTCCAAGCTTCACATGGGCGCCAACTCGATCAACGGCGGCGGCGGCGGCACCATCGCCGACAGCATTCCGTACTCGTCTCTAAATCTCAACTTGTCCGTGGATGACTCGCGCCGGTCGACGACGTCCGTCGACAGTACCAACCCCAACACTCCCATGTCGTCGTCGTCGCAGTACGGCGCGTCGCAAATGTCCGTGTCGCTGCCCGAGCTCGTCGCCAACATCACGCGGCCCATGGAGCGATTAACGCTCGAGGTCAAATGGGCGCTTCTCGCGACGGGGTTGGCGGCGACGTGCTATTTATTGAACTGGTTCAAGGTCGTCCTCGTCCCGTTCTTCCTCGCGATCTTCCTCATGTACCTCGTCGACCCGCTCGTGGAAATGATTGACGTGTCGCCCAAGTACTTTTGCTGCTTTTGCACGTCTCGCGGTCTCGTTTCTCTCTCTCTGGTCGTCAAGTCTCATCTGTCTTGTAGGTCGCCATTCGCGGCGGCGCTCCCGCGGCTGCTCGCGCGCGTTTGCCTCTCTCTGCGCCGTCTCGGTCGTTTGCACGTTCTTTGGCCTCCTTGGCTACATCACGGTCCTCTCGGTCCATGCACTCGACGTGGGCGCGTACCAAAAGGGGTACAACGCGCTTGTCGCGTCGATCGAAAACATTTCCAAGCAAGTCGGGCTGCCCATGAACATCACGGTCACGCTGCACGAAAACGTCGACAAGGTTGCGACGCTCGTGCTCACGGAAATGATGGATCTCTTCTCCACGCTCTTTGTCACGATGATCTACTTGACGTACTTTCTCAGCACGCGCGTCCGCGCCAGCGATGCCGGTGCGTCGTTTGTTCACAACGTAGTTTGTTCGTCACGTCTCTGGTCCTAGGCGGCGTGTGGGCCAAGATTGACCACGACATCCAGCGCTTTGTCACGCTCAAGTGCTACTTGAGCCTCCTCGTGGCGCTGCTCGTGACGATCGCATACGTCTCGCTCAACGTTGGCCTCGCGATCCTCTGGGGCATCCTCACGTTCATCATGAACTGGATCCCGAACGTCGGCGCAATGATTGCATCCTTTGCGCCGCTCTGTATCATCCTCATCTCGCCCGACGAGATCATGACGCCTATGGAGAAGTTTCTCGCGATGGTCCTCCCCGGTGTCTTTCATCTCTTTGTTGGCAACTTTGTCGAGCCCAAAATCCTTGGCCAGAAGCTCGAGATGTCGCCCGTCGTTGTGATTATTAGTTTGTCGGCGTGGGGTCTCTTGTGGAGCATTGTCGGTACGAGGAGGATGCTTTTGTGTGTTGACGACGATGCGTGTCTTGTAGGCATGATGCTCTCGGTGCCACTGACCGCGTCGTTCAAGATTACACTCTCACACTTGAAAATGTGGCCCGAACTCGTCGCGCTCCTCGACGGCACGTACTTCATGAAGAACCACGACAAGAAGCGGAGGGAAGAGGAGGAACAGACGTACCAAGCAACGGAGATCCGCACGGACATTCCCACGGACGACTGCGACCACTTGATCGCATAAGACACACTTCATTTTTGATTTGGCAGGGGCGGCTGCGTCGTGGTTACGGGGTGACGAATATGGACGACAAGAGACTGTCACCACCGATGAGGGGTTCTGTCCTGGGAGCGTCGAACCAATGGCCCTTCTCACATGGTCGCACAGCCACGATGCTGAAGATGCAACCATGGAAGCGTTGAATTGCATGAGTGACAGCGATCTTGAGGTTGAAGCAAGGACAAGAATTTGAGAATTGGACCAATCAAAAGTTCATTACTGAAATATTTTGACCAATGCAATTTCGTGGACACCAGTCATGTGTTCCAATATTTTATAGTTTGACAGTTGTATGTCTCGACGTGGATGAGAATTATAATACGGCGACAGCAATCCACTCTTCATGTTGCCTCGTTCGTTGTCGTCGTCGGTGGCGCGCGGGTCTGCCGCGGTCCTGCTGCGTCGTGGGTTCTGTCTTGCCGCGGCCACGGCGATTCCATTCGACACGTACTTGTTTGTCAAGAATCTCAAGTCCAAAGGTATCATAGCGGTGCTCCATGTCATCCTAAACAAAATGGCCAGGGTTCACCAACAAGGAAGCCGATGCGATCTTGACGGTCACACGCACCGCTGTCTCGGAAATGAACACGACGCGGGCACCTCTTGTATGTCTGCACCACCGACTCCTCATCGTCCTCATTGTCGACGTAGTACACGGCCAAGACCGATCATTTGGAGCTCCGAACCGACTTGACGCAAAAGGTGCTTCGGTCGACCATGAACTTTGGTATGTCGGCTCGATGCCCCCTCCCTTCCTCTCATTGGCATCAGAAATCGCCCATCGACACATGCGCGAAGTCATCGAGCGCGACTTTAGCAACCTCAAGAACGACATTCGCATGACGGAGCAGCTCGACTTGGACAAGGTCCGGTACGAACTCATGAAGGTCGAGCGCGAGTTCCTCCTCCAAAAAAAGACGGACGAAGAAACGCTGAATTCGCTCCACATTGCCAACGAAAAGCTCGAGAAGCGCATCCTCCAATACGGTAGCGAGATCCCACCATCGTCGTTGTGATAGTGTGCTAACCTTGTCGTCTTTGCAGCGGTCGCGTTCACGGGGACGCTCTGTCTCACGCTCGCGCGCGTCGCCGCGTTCTTCTAATCGATTACGCCTTGTACACTTTGACGACTGACTGGATGGCCGCGCGGCAGATGGGACAGTTGGACTCTTGGCTCACGCACTCGTAGCATGATGAGAGGTGGCCACATGGGATGCACACGGCGTTCCGAGCTTCATCCATGCATATAACACATTCGTCATGGCCGTCGGCAGGGGCTGATGGCGCTGCGGCCGCCGCCGGGGCCGACGGCGTTGCCGCACTGCCGCGCGTGCCGACGCCGAGACGCGCCATTGAGCTGTCGAGCTGCTCGGTCTTGAGACACACGGCGCACTTTTCGACGGCGTTGGTCGTTGCACGATTGCAACGCTTGCATGTGGGCAAGGACCGCCGCCGTCGCACGAGTTCCATCGCTTCGTCGTAGCTGGGCGGGGGGCCATGGGGCGGCGTCGCGCTTCGTGGCGGCGCGTAGGCCGGCGGCGGCGGCGCCATCGGCGTCGGGGGTGACACGTATAGTGGCGGGGGTGGTGCGAGCGGTTGCGACGACGCCTGGCTGGACAAGAGGCTTCGCCCCGACGTCAAAGGGTCGTCGACGACGACGACGTCGTCAAGCAACGAGGACGAGGATGATGACGACGGCGGCGTCAGCGACCGGTATGTATCTGGGCCCATGCGAGACGCCGCGCTGCTCTTCAATCGACTCACGGCGGCGATCCACCGTGCGGCGTCGACGTCCGTGTCGGTCCGCATGGTAAATGCACTGGGCGTGACGCGACCCTATGAGCGACCATGTGACGTGGCAGGCACACGCAAGAGCATCTACCTTGGTCGCTTGGAGCGCCGGATCGCGCGAAAAGAGCGCCGATTTGTAATTGTAGGTCGCGACGGCCGCCGAGAAGGTCAGTTCAACCGACGACGACGAGAGCAGGAGGTGGGTCGTCGTGGGGTCAAAAAGCACGACTTTGAACGGACACACGTCGGCGCGCTCTGCGTAGAGAGCCAATTCAATCATTGTGAGGCCGGGCGCGCCGCCGCCGAGGACGCGCAAGAGGCGCGCAAAGCATGGCTTCCACGGATTCAACCCCGCCGAACTCTTGTACGCGACGCTTCCTTTGTGCAGTCCGACGGCGCTAAGGAGAACGCGGGTCGCGTCCGTGTGACTCTTCATGCGCGCGAGATCCAACGCGAGGAGGCCGTCGGCGTTCCACCGGTAGAGGTCGGCGCCATGCGCGACGAGGACCTTGATGACTGTGTGGTGGCCGTAGAACGCCGCGACATGGAGAGGGGTGTTTTGCTTCTGGACGTTCGTGAGTGCGTGAATGTCAGCACCAAACTGCACGAGCAGCTCGACGAATTCAGGTCGGCTGTGAAACACGGCCGTGAGGAGGGGCGTGAACTGCGTACTTGGGTGGCGGTACTCGAGCGCGGTCGTCGGTCGCCTCTCCTTCTTGATCTCATAGAGAATCTCGAGCGCCTCCTCTTTGGTGCCGCTGTTACAGGCGCGCACAAGTTGCGACCCCAGCTTGCTTGCTGTCGCCATCTTGCTAAATGCCCGTCGTCAAGTGTTTCTCTCCGAGTGCCGATCTCGTGTGTCAAACGCCACGGTCACCCAGCGTTGCCACCTTTCTGTACTTTGGAGGAAGTTTTCCAGTAAAGTATATTGTTTGGCTTACAACATGGCGCAGGAGACCTCTCGTTAAAGTATCATTTGAATCCGAAAAAGTAAATTTCTGTCGGCGTGGCCACTGTGAAAGGCGACATGTGCATTTAAATTTTGACTTCCTGGATACATTAGACATGCTATTATTATTCCGTCGATGGAAGCCATTCCCGTAAATAGTATATACCTATTGTCCGGTCAACACGTTTAATATTTAACGGCATCGTTGTCATAGAAAAAGCTTCACTTGAAGACTGACAGTTTCGGATTTTTGGATCCTGGGATTCCCACGTTAAAGTGTACTTGAATTGGTCAATTCCATCCTCCGATAATAGGCCGAAATTTTCACAGAGCCAATCGGATTGCTTGATTTCGATCACGGCCCCGACCAATAAAACTTGCGCTCGAGATCTCGGCTTCATCGGTCAGAAGCATGGTGCGCAAGTTCAGCGGCCGAGACGAGGACGTCCGTGACTTGACGCTGGCGGAGCGTCTACACTTGAAGAAGAATGGGTTTGCACAGGCACCCAAGGCAAGCGTAGAGAGCGACAGTGACGAGGACGACAACGACAACGAGGGCGACGACGGCGGCGGCGGCGACGACGACGAGCCAACCACGAAGCGCGCCAACAAGAATCGACCGCGAGAAATGACGTCCAAGCGGCCGGTGGGTCGATTCCGCGAAGTTATGCAAGTGCGCAAGCTCAAGACTCGTGACCCGCGCTTCGACAACGCGAGCGGCAAACTCAACGACGACTTGTTCAAGAAATCGTACGCTTTCCTCGACGAGTACAAGGTACACACCTCGTGCGTCGTCCAGCGCCAACATCTGTCTGTCGTAGAAAGACGAACTCGAAGAGGTGAAAAAGCAGTTGAAGCACGCCAAGAGCAAGAC
Organism: Aphanomyces stellatus; assembly: GCA_009835185.1. Lineage (NCBI taxonomy): Eukaryota > Oomycota > Saprolegniomycetes > Saprolegniales > Verrucalvaceae > Aphanomyces > Aphanomyces stellatus. The sequence goes on from VJMH01000845.1 coordinate 32,067, forward strand.
GCGCAGGTCCGATCTGCAGGTACGATCACTGGTGCGACACCGATGCATGACGTGATACCTCGCAGCAAGAACTCTCGTCGCGGAAACAAGAGCTGGCCGAAAACAAGCGTGCCGAGCGCATCCGCGACGCCACGCTCAAGCGCAAGCGCGAGGAGCGCGAGGCCGTCGAGAAGGGCAAGGGCGCTTTCTACCTCAAGGTAATCCACTTGCATGCTTGGCACGCCGCTCACGGCAGGGACGTTGTAGCGCAAGGACAAGAAGCAGTTGGAACTCAAGGCCAAATTCGATGAACTCCAAGAATCCGGCCGTCTCTCCAAGTTCATGGCCAAGCGACGAAAGAAGAACGCGAACAAGGACCATCGCTGGCTCCCCACGCAGCGCAAGACGTAACCCCAGTAATCTATCGCATCCGTGTCGGCGTCTCAGTCTTTGTGTGGAAACATAGTAACTTCAACCGTGTTCTGTCATATTTCGACGAAATTATATGGAGTTTTTTAGCTAATTTGTCAAGTATTTTATCGGACCACAGTGTTACTTCCTATTATTAATGGCCAAAACGTGTTAAAATAGGCCATTAATTTGGCAAAATTCGAGATTAAACCTATTTCGAGCGGTCCCTTGTGTTGGCCGTTTCGGCCGTTCGGTTTCCATGTCCAACGCTAAAGATAGATTTGCGAGCATGCATGGGGCGTTGAATGGCTTCCGTCCGACGTTCTCGCATTCTCACATTTTTCTCGATGGGTGCGTCCGAGTCGACGGTGCCGCCGCCACCCCCGCCGCATGTATCTGGCGATCTCCTCTGGAAGGCGGCCGACGCCGGCGACGTGAACAAAGTCCGCGCGATCCTCGAACACCCGGCTGTGCATGAGATCATCAACTACGTGCATCCCAAATTTGGCACGACGCCGCTCATGGCGGCGGCCGCATGTGGCAAAGTACGACTTCCTTCCCCCGTCATCATTACACGTGTCGTAGCACAAGCTCGTGGCTCTGCTCGTGAACGCCGGCGCCGCGTTGAGCGCCAAGGACACGCATTTCGGCAACACGGCGCTGCATCTCGCAGCGTACAAAAACAAAGTTGGCGTGCTCGAGAAGCTCCTCCAAGCCAACGGATGCGACGCGCACGTGTGGAACCGCGAGGGTTTTTCGCCGCTGGACGCGGCGCGCCTGCGCGGGCACCGCGAGGCCGTCAACGTCTTTGTCCGGCACTTGGCGCTCGCCAAGGGATGGCTCTTCATGAAGAAGGGTCGATCAGTCTTGTCGGCGTGGAAGAAGCGGTGGTGCATGATCTTTGAGTGTTCTCACGACCACTCGGCGCTCGAACTCGCCATCTACCACCACTGCGACGACGTCAAGCCGACCAAAGTGCTCTTCCTCACAGCGTCCGAGAACGCCACGAGTCCGCGGTCGGCAAACAACCGCACGCGCCACCGCACCAAGCACAGCTTTTCGTTCACGTCCACGACGACGTTCCAAGTCTATGGCCAGGAATCGTTCTCGCGCAGTGTCGCGGTGCGGCAGGTGCGCCACATCCCCATCTTCAACGCAAGTGCGTTTCGATTTGCAACCGAGACACCTGAAGGCCGGGAGAAATGGATCGAGTTGCTCGGGCCGCTCGCGTTTGCCTCGGCTGCGATAGGGGTACGAATCGACTTCGGCAGGTCGACACTTAGTTGTATGAATAGGATGGACATGTCGGGGGGGCGCCGGTGGTCTCGTACGAAGACGAACCGATCCTGGAGCCAACGTCAGAGCCGACACCGCTTCTCCGTCATGCCTACTCATCGATGACGTCGCAGTCGAGCTTGAGCCTCCATGGCGGCAGCATGCCGAGTGACGAGCGCAAATCGATGACGTTGCCATCGGCGCCACCGTTCGACGAGACGATGATGATGCCGCCCATGATGGACAAGTTGAACATGGACATGACCGAGTGCATCATCTGCATGGACAAGCCTCGCTCGGCCGTGAGTGTCCCTTGCGGCCACTTGGGTGCATGCTACGATTGCCTCGTCGCGATTCAAGAGAAAGGCGCGGGCTGTCCCATGTGCCGCCAAAAGATCTCGGCCGTCGTGCGAGTTTACACTTGTTAACACAAGCAACCCTGGTTTTGTATTCTCGCATGATAGTATTTGCTTGGACCATCGTGGGTGGGCAACCTCTTTTAAATACAACATCGTTCTCTCGTCGCCTCGTAGGAACAGACAAGGCATGGTCATGGTGCTTGTCAATCGAGAGGCCAATGAGTTGCCAAAACCGCACTGGGCTACCAATCGCAATAGTGCCTACGCCAGGCGTGTCAGCCAACCACAGACAGCGAGTGGGTACCGGACGTGCACACGAGCTGCCAATCGACCGCGTTCGCGCGGCACAACCGAGTACGTCACGGGCTGCAAGAACGAGAGCAGCGCCGAGATGAACCAGACGAGGAGGCTGCATTTGGGGGCGTAGTAGGTCGTGTACTGTTTCGTGACGACCATGAAGAGATCGTGGAGGACGTAGACGAGCCAAGACACTTCGCCGGCCGTGAGAAGTGTCGTGACAATGCGCGTGGCGCTCGCGGTGTCGGAATTCGTGAGGACGAGATGGTTGGCGCCACGGACGACCACGAGTTCGAGCGAGCCCGTGCTGAGGAGTGTGATGTCCGTCATGCTTCGAAGAAACAAGTGCGCGCGACCGACCCACAGAACGCCCGTGATGCGGTTCAGTTCAAAGAGGTTCCACCGCTCGACGTGAAAGCAATTCATGAGCGTGTAGGAAAAGACGAGCGTCGCGACGGCCGCGACGACGCCGGTGATGTAAATGCAGGCGCAGCGCATGTAGTAAGGCACGTTCAGCGGCACTTCGGCGGCCAAAATGTAGTTGTGGTACGTCGTGAGGAGCGAGCCAACGTCGCCTTGAAAGGGCGCGACTTCGCGCGGGAGCATGGTCCATTTAAGAGCATGTGGAGGTGAAAGTAGACTTGGTCAAAGATGTTGACATGGGCGAGGCTCACATTGGTCGCGTCCGAGGTCGACGGCGCGGCCCACTGGGCGATTTCGACGTTCATGGCTAGCATGTCCGCTTGGGCTTGTTGTGCGAGCGGCAAGACGTGCGCGACAGCCGCGACGATGTTCGAGTTGATGACCATCAATTGAATCGCGGATTGATAAAACGATACACGTGTCTCTGTCCAAGGACCCCGCCAAGGCACAGCGCGGGGCCAAATCGTTCGTCCCAGAGACGTTACCATGCACGAGACCGGCGGCAATCGTGGCAAATAATGTTTCGGCGGCCGTGGGCTTGACGTATTCAACAACGACAATGTTGCATCGACTTGCATCCCCAAAGAAGAGCAGCATCGAATTTTCCAATTGGCCAGTGTAACCACAGTCTGGACAGAGAATGTTGCCTCCGACGTTGATGTTTGCCACCAATTCTCTTCCCCATGTTTGAGCCCACGGGACATAATGCGGCGGAGCGGAGATGAGAAGGTAGTCCCCGAGCAGGCGGGCGACTCTGCCATGTCCTTCAACACCAAGTAGCTAGCTTGTTGGTGGAAACGCACCAACGATGGAGGACGCGGCACGTACTTGAGGTCGACGGAGCCAAGGGGCTTCGAATCGAACGCATCGGCGTGAGGTGTCACGACGGCCCACAAGTCGCTCGCAAAGCCCCAGTACGCGCGCCTGGACGTCTGGGACCCCATCTGAAACGACCCGTTCGCGTACTTGGTCGTGAGTGGATACGCCAACCCAAATACATTTTGGATGGCGTAGGTCTTGACGAGCCCGATCGATTTGTAGTTTTGCCAGTCGGTCTCATACGATGCAATTCCCGAGCGGTGCCAATATGCAACCTCGTCGTCGATTGACGTGGCCACGAAGCGGAGGCTGGTCCACCACGTTGAGCCAACCTGCGTTCGCTTCAATTCGTTGCGATCCCAATATCCAACGAAGTGCCCCAGCATTGCATCAACCGAGACCACTGGGCATAGCGCAAAACACCCTCCAAGTAGACGGCCCCGTTCGCTGCATATTGCTGCTGACATCTTGCTTGACGCGCGGCGGTGTTGGCCATTTCCCACAGTCTTGAAAAATCAACCTAGCAATATTGAGCGGCGATCCATGGCATCAAGCAAGCATCCATGGAGCGCAAGCCCAATACCACCGATGGCAAGGAAGTCGCCATTTCTTCGTGCTGGACGAGTGAAGCTTCGTTTGGAGCCACAAGAGCTTGCGTGGCATTCCTCGAGTAGTCTGGTTGGTCCCAATATGCCGCATCGTGGAGCTCGATTGCGCCAGATTGGGGGTTCTGTTTCAGAAGTGTATCGATCAAGCGTGCAATGTACGCATGGGTCCCCGTTGCATTGAAGGACGTCCACCAAAAATCATAGGCCATGTGCACTTGAGACAACGAAATGTACGAAATCGATCCAACGATGGACCCGCCCATGTACATACAACCACAAATGGCCACTACCATGGGAATGGAGCCGCGGAGGCGTCGCCTTTTGGTGGCGACCGCACCACTCGAAAACAATTTCGTCCCGCCGGAATCAACGTTTCAAAGTCGGTTCGCGTCGTGTACAACACTTGCCGCGCGTAGACAGGCGAGACGGGAATCGGCGTGATGTATTGCGAGTAGTCCTTCGGGATCGCCATCGCAAGGTCAAATAGGTCCACGGTCCCATTGGCGTTCGTGTTGAGCTGCATGTTGGCCAGATCGACCAAGTACGAGTGCGCGCCGGATGCGTTGAAGTCGGCCCACCAGAGGTCGTTGATCATGGACGGGTTCAAGAGGACGAGGTAGTGATGCATTGCTCCCGTCGACAAAACAAGGTAAAGCACACCGCCAATCGCTTCGATCGTCGAGATCATGTCATGCTCGATTCGATCGGCGTTGGCGGGAGGAGCTCTGGGATTTTCTTGTCATCGCATTCGTTGCCGTCCTGGGCATTCCCGAAGCCGTCTGTCGCGGCGACTTTATCATCGAGGCTTCGGTGCACAACGCGAGACTGCATGGCGGCGGCAGGGCTCCCGCAAGGTGGTGTCGTGATGCTTTGAGCGTGGGGATTCGGACGAGTATGGGCGACTCTTCGCGCTATTTTTGGGTTTCAACAACAAAGACAAATTATTCAAGATCGCAGGCAGCTTGGTTGGTGAGATTCTCCGGATAATTTGAGTTGAAGCATGCGGATAATTTTCCGGATAACCGGATAAACTCAGTTCTGGTCATTTCAAGAACGCCATGGTGGCCGCCCCAGTCAAGACGGCGCTCGAGCTCGAAAAGGAAGTGTTCACGCATCATGCGAAGACCGTCTACTTCAACGGGCTGTGGAAGGACTTCTTGACCAAGGCATCGGCGCTTGTTGGTGCCATGGCCCTCTACCAAGGCTACCACCTCTTCAAGCAAGCCGGGTTCGACTTCCGCTTCGGCCTCGTCTACGAACTCCTCACGCTTGTGATCGTTGTCCTCAACTTGTTCTTCCTCCACCGCGCGTCCAGCAACCCCCTCCTCGCGTTCAAGGCCGTCTTCAGCTTCGCCGTGCTGCAATTGGCGTGGTTCGGCGTCAATACGTACAATTTGATCGAGCACAATGTGAAGGGCGACCTCAAGCACGACCAGCTCCCCCTCGGCGCCATGTGCTTCCTCGTGACATGGGCAGCCGATCGCTATATGCTCCGCAACGAAGTCGTCGCAGAGCGCGCGTCCGTGGAAGTGCGTGACTTGAAGAAGAAGCTGCAGTAGACGTCGACGACGACCGACCGCATTTGTGCCATAGAGATATATTCAACATGTAGAAACTGCCTCCAGAAATGGATACCTCAGGTCATGCATGTGAGGCATCACCAAAAGTGGCCAAGACGCCGCCTCTGTGGGTTGTGAAGCGCCCGCCTCTGAGGCACTGGCGGCGTCGGATGAAAATTTGACCCGAATTCCAAATGCGTTTTAGAACGAGTTTTATCCATGAAAAATCGTTTTAATTGATTTGCTGGCAATCTTTAGTCCGGTGTACATTTCAACGAGCAACCCTGTAAAAGGTCCCGACCGATGGCAAGGCTTTGCCTGGGGCGAGTGGAGGGTGTATGCGACCTCATTGCGACCTCGTGCGTATGTGGCCAATGCAACTCAAATGGGATGTTTCATGGCCTCCAAATCCATATTTCATTTCAAACACGTTTCAAACATGTAAAGCGTACACGTTAAACTTAAAACCGTTTTCTGCCTCTTGAATCCCCCCACATGAGAAGTTTGGTTTGCATTTTCGCTCGCGACCGATGGTTGATTTCGCGAAAGACCCCAAGTGGGCCGACGTCGTGCGTGTGCCCCAAGACGATGGGCCGAACCCTGCCGCCCCCATCAATTACTCCCAGCAATGTACCTCGACACGATCGCATTCGCGCGACGACTCATTCCCTTGTAGTCAAAGATGTGATGGACCTCTTCCGCGCGGTCCTTCTCACGGATGAACACAGCGAGCGCACGTTGGAACTGTCGACGGCGGCGATCGAGTGCAATGCCGCCAACTACACGGCGTGGTACGACGTCCCCTCTTCCGACTCATTCCCATGCCGATGTTGCAGGCACTTTCGCCGAAAGGTACTCAAGGCACTCGAGTCGGACCTCTACGACGAACTTGAATTCACGCGCCAACACGCGCTCGAGTCGCCCAAGAACTATCAAATCTGGCACCATCGGCGCGAAATTGTCGAGCGCTTGAACGACGCGTCCTTGGAATTGCCCATGATCGCCGAAGCGCTCGCAGACGACCACAAGAACTACCACACGTGGTCGTATCGGCAGTGGGTCGTCAAGCGCTTCTCGCTCTGGGACGGCGAACTTGCGTTTGTCGACGAGATGTTGGACCAGGACATGCGCAACAACTCGGTAGGTTCTCCATCGTCCCGCTTTCGTCCTGTTCAAGACCACATGCAGGCATGGAATCACCGTTGGTTTGCAGTCCAGCACATGGCGCCCGTCACGGCGATCGTCCGCGCGCAAGAAGTCGAGTACGCGTGCAAGTTTATTCGCAAGGCGCCGCACAACGAAAGCCCGTGGAACTACCTCCGCGCGTGGATCCGCCACGATGACTTTCGCGACATCGCGCCGATCCAAGCAATGGCCGAGGAAATCTACGCTGCGCACGACACGTGCATCTTTGCGGCCAATTTGCTCGTTGATCTTTATACGCAAGGGAGCGACGTCGTCAAGGCGCGCGAGGTTTGTTGTGGTGCTTGTATCGAAGGGATGTGCTTCACGCGTCATTAGATTTTGCAAGCGCTCGTCGTGGTCGACCCCGTCCGGGCAGCGTATTGGAAGCACCGCACGGCCCAATTGCCACAATAAAAGCGCATGTGCTTATAACGAAACACAGACGTTGGACATACACACTCTATAGATTAAAAGGTCGGCGGGAACGCGTTGACGGTCGCCATGTCTTCGATCTTGGTCCCGTTGATTGTAAATTCCAACTTGATGCGCATCATCACGGGCTTTTCGCCGTGGTTGGTGTTTTGGATCTTGGCCAATTGCGTGAGTCGACCGCCCATGTTGGCTGGGATCGACGCGCCGCTGGGTGGGTCCATGATCAACCGAATGTACTACATGTGGTGTCAAGCCAATGTGCCCAACCAATATCGTACCTTGGGGAACGCCGCTTGGAAGACAAAATTGTCCAATTGGTACGCCGACGCGTTCGTAAACATGCAGTTGATGTGCGAGATGGTCGGGTCGCTCAGGTTGGGTTTGCTCAGTTCAATGTCGAGCGCGAGGCCGTTCTTCTCGTACGCGCGAATGTGTTGGCCAGGGGGCTGCACCTGCAACGAGAATGAGCCCTCCGAAAATTACGTGGTGGCACGTACTGCTTGGACAGGCGCCGCGGGCGCGGGGGCTGGTCCACCAAAAATGTCGAGCAAACTACCGTTGGACAAGGGCGCGGGGGCAGCGGCGGCCACCGCGGGGGCCGGGCCCGTGGAGAAAATATCCTCGAGCAAGTCGCGCGGCGGGGCGGCGGTGACGGGGGCCGCTGTCGCCGGAGGTGCGCTGGCGGTCGGGGCCGCGCCAAAAATGTCGTCAAAGATGAGGAGCGAGTCGGCGGCTGGGGCGGCGGTGGAAGCGGCAGCAGGAGTCGCCACCGCTTGGTCGTCGAAATCCGACGACATCGACGGGGCGCTAAAGGCCAAGGTTTGGGACGCGCGCGTGCGGACGCGCGTCATATCGATCATGGGCATGGGCGCGAGGATATCGCCGCGGATCGAACCCCATCGCGGGTCCAAGAGCCCCGAAAATTCGCTCGACCGTTGTTGGAGGTCCACCGACTAATCGACCGTCAGCCCCCACAAACAAACAAAAGGTGTGCTCGTACCAACGCCGTCTTGAACGTCGCGAGGAGCGCTTGCAACGCGGCAATCGAGTCGGGTTGGCTCAACCGCGTGGTCAATTTGACGGCGGCCGTGAGACCGTAGGCCTTGGTTTGGTCCGACGCGTTGGCATGACGTACAATCTACCCCGAGTCAAATAGGATACACACATCCAAACGAACGGTCGAGAGGAGATCGACAATGGTCGCTTCGTCGACGCGGGTCTTGCCCTGCAGCGTTTCTTCGTCGGCGGGCGGATCGGCCGTGAGGGCGCGGCCATATTCGCCAATGCACCAGAGGCCCACGTGCGCGAGAGCCAGCTGCGACATGTCTTCTTTCAGAGCCCAGAAGAGCTTGTGGACGACGTAGACGTGGAGCGCGGGGTTCTTTTGGATCAAGACAATCAACGAGCTGGAAATGTGTTCGTCCGGCAAGATCGAGCCAGCGATTGAGAGCATCGTGATGAGCGTGTCAATGTGCCAGCGCTGCGTGGGCGCGTAGCGCTCGACGGCATCTAGAACGATGTGAGGTTCATATTGAGGCTCGGGAGGGACAAATGTACCGGCAATGCGCGAACAGAGCGCGGGCTTTTGGTCGTTGGGCGACACGACCAAGTAATTGAGCATTTCACGTGCGAGCTATGGCATTGGATGAGACACAAAATCGAGGAACTTTTTCCGTACCGCTTGGATGTTGGTCTCATTGACGAGGGCATAGATGAGCTCGAGGGCGCGCTGGCGAATCGACAGATCGGGGTCCTTCAAGCAGTCGACAATGGTGTTGCGGTGGCGCTGGACAGCCGGTGCGTCGTCGGCAATGACCTGCAACAGAGGTGACGAATCGCATGCAATAACGTCTCAACCTTGGAAAGCGTGTTCAAGGCCACGTAGCGAATGTTGTTGTCGCGGTTGAGGAGGAAGCGACCGAGGATGTTGATCGCGAGGACCTTGAGTCCGCTTTCGCTCTGGATGCTCATGATGGTCGAGACGCATTCGTACAAGATGGCATTGCCAGCATTTTTCGACGTTTCCGTGTTGGTCGCGACTTGGGCCAAGACATCGTTCATTGCTTCGCTCGCTTCGTCGTTGTCTTGGCCGAGGAGGCGGAGGCAGCTACACGCGAGAGATGGGTCCACGGCCATGAAAAATCAAAACTCGACCTCAAAATGTTCACTTGGAGGAATGGATCGACAATGCCCGAGACATCATATTCAGGCGTGTAGTTGTTGGAGAGCAAATTGCGCAATTCGCGGACGAGGACCGACACGACGCTCTTAAAGTACCCGCCGTGCAGCTCGCGGTCGATGAGAAGGAGATCGATGACAAGTTGGACGCCAGTCAACAACACGGCGTGGTTCTTGGAACGGAGGAGGTCGAGAATGGGGTCGATAAACTCTTCGACGAGTTCGGGCACCTGCACAACGAAACTCTCGTCATCCTACCCACCCCCTTGCATTGGATCACGGACCTGTCGGAAGACGCGGATGCACGCAAGCGCCGCCTTCTTGCGCAAGTAATTGTTTTCGCTCTTCAAATGCTTGTCAATGTCGGTGATCAAATCGCGCGCCATGTCGGGCTACGAGGCAGATGAGAGGATGAAAGGACGGCGGCGGTACCGAGGCGATGTTCCCGACGGCTGTCAAGGAGAGACCGACGACGAATGGGTTCGAGTGGTTCAAATCGCTACAAAAAATGACGTGAGAAGGAGGGAATCACCGCGCGTACTTTTTCAACGAGTTTGTGACCAACATCAGCACTTCTTCTTGGTCCGTGAGCAGCAGCATCAACCCGAGGTAGCCTATTCTCTTCTCGGAAAAGTTGCTCGCAGCGATGAGCTTCAAACACTCCATCTGCCCGAAATGGCTTGGGTAGCCCAGCATGTGAATGAAGAGCAACTTGGCAACGTTGCGGTGGCGGTACTGCTTGTCGTTGTCCTTGAACGCCGTGCGGATCAAGGCGCTTTCCTTTGCTATCACGGCGCGCTCTTCCGCCGCTGTCTTGCAGGCACGCACATTGCGAATGAGGTCTCGTAGCTTGATACTCATGGTGAGGCAGCTTGCCGGCGCGCTCTCTCGTCTTCCCAACTGACTTGTGCTGGATACGTGCGGTGTCCGAGTTGGAGGATACGATTGGTCAAAACTCCAAAATGACGAAATACGGATGTCGGATTGGCTGCAAAATAGCCAATCCCATTGCGATATGTGGTGGGTCTGAGTGGGGGCAAACCACATGGGGCAAATGTGTTATCCGGAACGACCTACATTCACAAGACCAACATTCCTTCAAAGTCAAACTTGAAACTTGGTTGCGCAACCCAAGCTGGCATTGTGCTTGTGGTGGTGGGCGGGGCGGTGCGCGCGCGGACTGCATGGGGAAAAACACGCGCGCCATCGGCAGCACCGTGACTTTGTGACAACAAACTTGAACATGGAGCGCGCATACACCCATTTCAAAACTTCCAGGCACTGCGAACATCATGCGGCAACGGCGGCTGTGGAGGTGGCGCGCACCTGGGTAAGCGGTGGTGAACTTCGAATCGATCATTTGCGCCAGATCTCTTTCAAGGCTTCCGATCGCGTTATATGTCTTGGTAGATGGACGACTTCATGCGCTCGTCTTTGGTATGGGGAGATCGTTGGCTGCCAGTGTGTGAAGTGGGGGTGTTGGTACCTTTTGCCCAGTTGAACCATCGGCTTTCCATCTGTTTTGCCCGTTTTTATTGGGGTAAACAAGGTTTTTCCCGCGTCGAGCCTTTGATTCCATGGGTTGATCCCACCACTGCTGTCGACGAAATCAAATTTCTCGCCCCCGATGAGCACTGCCGCCGACGCCCGCATTCTCGCCATCGGCGAAGCCGCCGTGGATGAATTCCACAACATGTGCACGGAATCCAAGGACCTCTGGCGCAAGGAAACGTGCGGTGTCGCGGACGCCTCGATCTGGAGCAAGCCTGGCGGCAAGGTCCGCATCTTCCAAGCCGAAGCGCTCCTCGACGCGCCGCCTTCCATCGTTTACGAGATTCTCCACTTGAACGTGTCCGAGACCCGCGAGTGGAACACATCCGTGGATGCTTGCACACTCGTGAAGCAGCTCGCCCCGAACGCCGAGATCATGCTCACGTTGACCTTTGCCATGTACGGCGGCCTCGTCTCGGCGCGCGACTTTATCAACGTGCGAGTGTCCCGGGACATGGATGGCGGGTACATCGTCGGCACGACCGGCATTGAGTACAGCGACGTGCCGTCCAAATCAGGCGTGACGCGCGGCATGAATGGCGTCATGGGGTTCCTCATCCTCCCCGACGAAGCGACCAAGGGCACGCGGTTGGTCTGGATCATCAACACAGACGTCAAGGGGTGGATCCCGCGCAGCCTCATCGATGCCGCCATTCCCGCGGAAATGGAGTCGTACATCATGGCCTTGCGCAAACGCGCGGCCGCCTTGCAAGCGACCAAGCCATAAGCGATGTGGTGATAATCCATGAGGTGAATCCATCCGCAAACAAAATATTTCATCTCTGACGTCCCTCGTGCATCTATCTATCCCCTTCGTCTTGTATCCCTTCTTCGTGGATCATGCTCGGCAGTGGCGACGCCATGTCCAGGCCATTGAAGTGGCCGTTGGTGCGACAGGCCACCTGCGACTGACGCGAGCGTTCCATTTTCAGACGTCGAACGAACTCAGGGCCGCCACTCGTTGGTCTGAGGCGCGCGCATCTCACGTGAATCTGATCCACGGCGGATCTTCGACGGCGGTCGAAGTCACAATGAGCCACAAGAAGATGCCGTCGAGGTATCTTCTTGTGGCACTCGAGTGCACTTCTCATGGTTGATCCTGTCACGCATGGCTCGTGCGCAAGTTACAATCCAACAACAGGACCTGTGGTTGTGTTGATATCCCCTCAATCGCGCGTTCGTTGAAACTATACGCTGCCACGACCACGTTCGTTGGAGCGTGTTGCGGCTTGGCTTTGTTGTCAAGGTTGTGGGTGCAACGGTCCGGTCGTGATGAGCTTTGTCAAATTCAAGCACATGGCTGTTGCCACGCTGGGAGACGATAGGTTCATGTTGAAGCACCACGTTGAAGCTCTCGTTGAAGCAAGGCTCAACACCACCACCTTTATCGTCCTCGTAGCCATCAGAAGATTGGACATATTAATCGCCCCATCTCTGTTGTGAGCCTTTACCGCAGCCTGCGACACCAAGCCAGATGCTCGAAGTTATCTCGACAATGAATTCGCTCCTTCGCAGGAACAGATGCAACCAACGTTCCTCACTTGCCAAGACGCCCCACGACGCCATCGATGTCGATTCTGGTTGCCCACAATTTCTCTCGCTTCATGGTGTAGCATTTGGCATCAGCAGCGGTTGCCGCCTGCGGCAAAATGCGGCAGGAGGTGGTCATACATGTTCCTCGCGCATGCACTTGTACTGTAGTGTTCCTTGTGGCTCGCCCGCCGCCGCAACCCCTTGGCACCATCATCCCACGTCGCCACTCTCCATGACAACTTTGCCCACTCCCATTGTGGCAGTTTCACCAAGCGTGGTCCATGTCAGCGGTTTCCGGTTCCCGAATCCCCAGATTCTCTGTCGAATTCCTTCGGGAGATTTCTTTCCTTCGACCGATCTGCATATACACTCGCAAGAAGGACGAGACTGTCGTGCGTCCTGGACAGGTAAAGCATCGCCTTGCGCCATCGTACGAGGTAGACAGGGCAAAATGCACCACGTCACCACGTCGTGGCAATCCGCGACGGTGATTGGTGCAGACCTCCGGATAATGTCCGGATACGCGGCCTCACCACTACTGAAGTCGCACCTGATCGTGGTCAGGAATTCACCACAACCTTACCCTTGCGCACGTTGGGACCTTGCGACAAGGGGTCGTTCCAAGCGTGGTGGTTTGGGCATGTGTGGTGTCAGCCATTTTATCTCTCGCGATTGATTGTCGGCGCACGCACTACAACCAGGACACATAGGCGCCGATCTGTCCCCAACTTGAAGGTTGCTACTCGTTGAAGTCCATCTGTGCCCCTCTGCATCATCAAATCGCCTCAGATGGACACCTCATGACCAGACACTTCCCATCGTGTGCTTCTTCCCTGTCGATCCTCGATCAGAGGGCGGCACCGCTCGTGGTGTCTCTCTCTCGTTCTCACCGCTTTTCGAGGTTGCATCACTGCCAAGCCACATGTGACACGTTCGTCACACTCGACTTTGATTGGCTCCCAGTCGTGCCACATCCGCCCTGCCGCGGCTGCGTCACCGTCGGCCGTGTTGACGACGTTAGTTACAGGCAGGCAATGTTGACAAATCGGACTTTAGCCGTGTTATGCTTGTAATTTGTATGAGCGCACTTTAGAAGACCTCGAAGTATGGGCCAGATTGTGCCCGCTCTGGCCCAATCAAAAGGCCGGATTTGTCGAAGTTCGGGTTTCTAGATTTCTCGACCCGTTCAAGTGCGGGCATGGCGCACGCTGGTGGGCGCAACCTGGACTTCACTTTCCTTTCGACCGCCTCCAGCTCAACCAAAACCCCCACAGCAAACAGCAACCACCATGGATACCTTCTCCGTCTCGATGCTCAACCCCACCGCCGCCTTGGACGAAGCCACGCGCGCCCTCGGCTCCTTCATCAACCTTGGCTCGGACCAAGACACGATGGACATCATGAACGACCTCATGTTCATGAAGAAGACGTTCTCCATCAAGCCGAGCGTCATGGTCTTCACGGCCCCCAAGGAAAAGAACCTCGACTCGATTTGCGAAGAAGAAGAGTAAACGATCGGCGCGAGCGTGAGGCCCTCCCCCGTCCGTCGCCCACACGCACGCTCGCCCGCCCGTGGACGCATGCTGTCGTCCCGGATCTCAATAGTTTTGGTTGGCTGGGCCGGAAGTGCCGCCATTGTGCCCCGCCACCGTCGTAGGTTGTTAGGCTTTGTCGTCGCGTGAACATATTCGTTTCTTGATATGTCTGCCGATGCATTGTAATATATTTTATTAGCTCCCTTGTTATTCGTGCTTGCCTGGACGCAGCATCGCACTGGACACGACGTTCGCCTCGATCCAACATGCAATGTCCCGCGGCATGTCGGGCGCTACGATTCCAGGCTCCCGCGCTTCCATGAACTCCTGCGGCCGCATCGGCCCCATGACGTTGTTCTTCACGAGCACAATCGCATGCACAAATGGCGGAGCTGAGGAACCGGCCGACTCTGTCACAAAGCGGTGTTCGATGTAGAACGCTTGTTTGTCCCATGTCCGGATACGTGTTTCAAGTTTGTACCATTGCCCCAGCGTGAGCTCGCGCCGGTAACGCACGCTTTGCGCACCGACGATCAGGTTGCCACCGGCGCCGCGAATGAGCGGCCAGATTCCGTTTGCCTACGCAAGGACCAAGGAGAAACGTGACGTACGACGAAAGTCGTGTGGGGCAAGGAGGCATACCTTCCAAAAGTCACGTCGGCCCGTCCCACACGCTCGCAAGTACCGCGCGTTGTTGTAATGCCCGTTGCGATCAATGTCTGTGAGAGACACCATCGCATGCGACTCGTGCGTGTCCATGACGGATTGCAGGCGCGACGGCGAGAGGGGAAAGAGCGCCGAGACCACGGTGTGCAGGAAGAGGTCGATGAAGTACCAGACATCCGACCAGACAAAGCTTGCAAGGACTGCTAGGAGCGCCGCGACGGGAACCGATTGCTGGAAGATGACATGGGAAGCGACAAAGACGCCCAAGGATGGCGTGAGGAGGAGGAGGGCGATCCCTGTCGGCGACAGCTTCATGGGAACCAAACAAGTGAGAGCAAGCGACAAACTCACAGAGGGAAATATTTTCTGCGGACATGAAATAGTATGCCAAATTTTTTATGTTGTGCCATTATACTTGAAGTTCATATGGCTGGGATGACTGGGAGCCAAAAATAGGTAAAATATAGTTCGTTTTCAACGACATTTTCAATTTTTTGAACTGGGGCTTGATTTTCAGAGGCAAAATACAAAAAATATTTTATGACGCGGCTCTGTCATCCTTCCTGACTTGGACTCGGCAGCATTTGATTGGTTCCATTTTGACCAGTCCGCCAGTGCCATTGGCACATCGAGCATGCATTGAACCACTTGGGAAGCCAGAAAGCCGAAAGCCGAAAATGTCGTCTCGGTACCCGTCGTCCAAAGCGGTGATCCTTCTCGGTGGACATGAAGACCGCCACTTCCGTCCACTTTCGATGGATCAACCGACGCCACTCTTCCCGATCGCAGGGCGTCCCATGCTCTTCCACCACGTCGAAGCCTGCGCGAAGGTGCCCAACTTGAAAGAAATCCTCTTGATCGGCGCGTACGACGCCGGTGTCTTTGCCAACTTTATGGACATGGTGATGCGGGAGATTCAAACCCCGATTCGGTATCTTCAGGAACGGCAACACCTGGGGACGGGCGGTGGCCTCCGCTTCTTCCGCGACGACATCGAACATGGCCGCCCGGACGTGTTCTTTGTGCTCCATTTTGACATTTGCTGCAGCTTCCCGTTGGTCGACATGTTTCACCACCACATGCGGGCCCAAGCGTTCGTGACAGTGCTTGGGAAACGTGTCTTCCCCGACGAAGCCAAGACGTACGGGTGCATGGTTGCCGACCCCGAGTCATCCGAGGTCGTGCACTGGGCCGAGAAGCCGTCGTCGTTTGTGAGCGACCTCATCAACTGCGGCGTCTACCTCCTCAACATGGAGATGCTTCAAGACATTGTCGAGATGGGTGACTCGTTGGCTGACCAACGCACCAAGGCCCAGCTCCGCAGCGCGCAGTACCCGCGTCTCTTTCGCGACGCCGACCACGTCGACAAACTCCGGTCCGTCCGTCGTCGTCCTCCTCGTCGTCTCTTGACGCGCCGTCGTCATAGATTGGAACAAGATTTCCTCTTCCCCATGGCCGGGACGCAACAACTCTATGTGTTTGAGACGGGCGACTTTTGGTGCCAAATCAAAACACCCGGCATGGCCGTCATGTGCTCCGAGCTCTACATGCAGCGGTATCGGTACGTCGACCCGACGTTGTTAGCATCAACGGGCGGCAAACTCTCGCCGCGGATAGAAGGTTGATCTGTCACGAGGACTTGTCCGACATCCGTGCCTAGGCAACGTCGTCGTTCATCCATCGGCGGCCATCGACCCCACAGCCAAACTCGGGCCAAATGTATGCATTGGTGCGGGCGTCACAATCGGGCGCGGCGTCCGCGTCGCCCATTCAATCGTGTTGGAGGGCGTGACGATACGAGACCACGCGTGCATTTTGTTTTCAATCCTCGGGTGGAATTCGACCGTCGGCGAGTGGGCCCGCATCGAAGGTAGCATGACATGTCCGGCTCGCGTCATCATATATCATCTAGGCGAGCCCCCCAACGAGTCGCACCGAGACCACCCAGTCATCCGTGACGTGACCATTCTTGGCGTCTCGGTCCATTGCGCGCCCGAAGTGATCGTTCGGAATTGCATCGTCCTGCCACGCAAGACCCTCACCGAGAGTTGTCATAATCAAGTATTACTTTAAGACGCGGTCGACGACGTCTTGAATCTCGTGCCACGTTGCCACGTGGTAGAGTTGACCTTGGACTCGACACGAGGTCGCGTTGGAGGCAGCGACGATGGGGAGGCCGACGGCACCAGCGACGCGGAAAATGGAGCTCCCCGGTGCATTGAGCACGAGGCCGATGTCTGCGGCGAGGAGCGCGGGAAGGTCGTTGATGCCATCTCCCACATACAACACTTTGCGGGACGTCAACCTGTCAACTGAAAGGGCGTGAGGAACAGAGGGTGATGCGAGAGTGCACCTGGGTCGGGATCTTGCATCGCGGCGACGCGCGCGGCCTTGTCGTGTGGCGTCTTGATGGGCAAGAGAATGTTTCCAGTCGAGATGTCGTATCCATCGAATTCGAGTTCTGCGCGACGAGGATGGTCAAGATGACGGGGACGACGGCGAATCCTACCATTGGCGTGAATGGACGTGGATCGTCCACTGCGGGCACGATCGAGGACGATGGGAGCAAGCGCGGAGGTGACATTTGTTTGCGACCAGTTGCTTGAGAGGACGGCAACGTCTCCCGTCCACTCGGAGAGAACACGCACGCACCCGGGCTTCAAGACGGCGCGGCTCTCGATGGCGGCGCGAGGCACACCGGCCAAGACGCCACTTTCGATCACGCGTGCCACCGATGTCAAATCGGCCTCGGAATACGCGGCCAGGAAGGATGCAAGACCTTTTGGATCGTATGACGTCGACGGTGGTCCGAGCGTCGCCATCACCCGCGCGTAGTCTTGGAGGAAGAGGTCGACGAGGCGGTCCCATTCGTCGGTCGGCTGTTGCTTGACGCGGCAGGCCAACAGCGCAAGGTCCGCCGTCGTGTCCTTCGTGGAGCATGTTTCATCAAAGTCCACGCAGATTGTCCATCGTGACGCGCTGCTCAAGCAACGCATGCCCTTCTGCACTCGATTGAGCATGGGCCGACTGCTGCACGTGCATCTTCCTGCATTTGCAAGTTTTCTTATCCGAACATTCACGAATTTATCCGGTCGTTGACACCGGATAATCGTATTCTGTTATCCGGTTCTTTGCATCAGACACCAACATGAATGCAGCATTGTGTTTTGACTTGTTCAACCGCGTCTCGTATCCGTCGGTGCCATGCAGTTGTCCGAAGTGAGCGAGCTGCGGAGCATCATTGGCCTCATGCGGCTGAATGCCTGCAGCAGCCCGCGCTTCCACGACCGTCAAGACTCGGAAGTCGACCGCATTTACAACTCGTCGCCGAAAGTTGCGTCGTACGAAATGCGATCCTCGTGGATGGACCGTCCATCGATCCAGATGCCGCCGCCCGCGCCGCAGGCTCCAGTTGTCGCGTCGTCGGTCCAAGAGAGCACGGTGGCTTCTCCCAAGTTGAAACCCCTGAACGGCGACAAGCGCCCGAACGCCGCTGCCGACAAAGGCGCTGCAGCCGCAAATGGCAAACCAAAAGTCATCGTCTTTGACAAAAAGTCAAAGAACACCAAGTCCTCAGGGGATGCCGGCGACAGCGATGATGTATTTTCCATCCTTCCACTCGTTTCCATCTCCCATCCTCCGATAGGAAAACGCGTTTGTGTTTGAACGCGAGCCCGTGGGGTCGATTCAGTCGGTCCAAACATCGTTGCTCGATCGCGCGTTGCGCACCGGCGGGGGCGGCCCCATGATGGTGGCCGGCATGTCCAAACAGCCCGTCGATTCCCCTGTCCTGAAGCTCACGATCTATTTGCCCAATCGGCAAGAAATGATCATCGATGTGCGTGCCATAAATATTGTCCACAGCCACTCAACGCATAGTGCCTTGTCCTAGTTGTACGAAGTGTCGACCGTGGAAGAAAGTATCCAAACGATATTGGCCAAGCATCACACCGAAGGCCGGCAACCACCCCTCTATTACGGCCACTCGGAATGCTACGAGTTGCGTCTTCATGAATCGGACGGGTACCCCGACGAAGATTTTCCAGGTACCTACAACAAGTCAACAACGCATGGGGTGATGATGGGACCCATGGGACAGCGCTGGACCGGTCGCGGAAAATCAAAAACTTTGGTGACAATGGCGACCACGAGTATTGTTTGTGCGAGCGGCCGGACGCGTGTCCGCCAGCCGAGGGCAGTTTGCCGTCCAACAATGGTACGATGATGATATATGGATCATGCCAAATCAATCGTGTCGACGGTAGAATCGGGCATTTGGAAACCCCCGTCGACGGCCAACATCAATCAATCGATCGGGCCCAACGCACGCATGGGCGACAAGAATTTCCTCAAGATCATCATGTACAACGACCGCCCCACAATCCGGCGACATGACGTGGCACACGTGTAGGCCCAACGAGAATTACACGGTGATAGCCATCAAAGATGGTATGACGGGCAAGGACTTGTTGCCGATGCTGACCAAGAAGCACCGGCTGCCCATGTTGGACGAGTATATCCTCAAGGCCAGCGACGCCGACAAACAGAGGCTCGAACTCACGACGGACGTGATCGATTTGGACACGCAATTGAAACCTCTGGGGCTCCAAGAAGTCACACTGGCCAGAAGTACGTCTCCGCATTGCGTACCCAGTGGTGACTCACGCGTGACGCACAGAGGTGTATGCAGACATGCCGGCCGTGGCGGCGCCCGCGGCAGCTGCCGACGTCCTTGTCGATACCGAGGACGTGATGGCCAACCGCAATGTCCGACCGCCCCCGTCAACGTTCATGTACAACGACGTCAAGGCCGCCATGTACAAGGAGTGGAAGGTCATCAAGACCAACAAATATGGCAAGCGTCAGCACCGTATGCTTGGCTTGGACTCCCACAAGGTGTACAACTCGAAAGTGGGCGAGCGCGCGATGATTTCACGCACGAATATCAAAGTGGTACGTGGACGACGACGATCTGACGTGGCAGCCCCAGACGACACTCTCTCATCTCGACCAGGCGGAGCGTCCGATTTCGAGCATCACGTGGCTGCGGTTCCTCAACGGCCCGTGCGATTTCCAAATCCACTACAGCCAGCCCGACGAAGAAACGATCGAGTACTCGGCAGGATCGGCCTTCGAATGCGGTACATTGCGGGAGAAATATGGATCAGTATTGATGACAATTGGGTTTGGTGTAGCTGAAATCGTGGCCAAGATCAAGTACATCCAAGAAATGAACAAGCGCAAGTAGAGATGGATGCATCGACGACTTGAAGGAGATGATGAACGTATTAAAAATGATTCCTCGTCGGCTGTGAGAGGGTGGATTGCACACTTCGAGTACGGGGCGTTGGTTCATCGACTGCAACGCAGGGTAGACACACATGATGATGGAACGAGATGGATATTTCAGGTCTAAATTAAGTCTCCAAGCGTCCCAGATTGTATTGATGGTTAAGCAATCGACACGCGGCATCTCCGAATGTGTGTTACTACTAGCGTCGTCAGACAACAGCTTAGACCTTGAAGCCACGGCTGTTGCGGCGACCACGGGCCTTTTCGAACTTGCGGCCGTTGGAGCGGACGTAAGGCTTGACATGGTCGTGGGTGTGCACGCTGTCCAAGGTGGACGCATGGCCGAAGTGGCGGTACACTTCACGGGCAGTCTTGCGGCCGCGCAACAAGACGGTGTTTTGGCCCTTGGGGGCGCGCAACGCCAATTGATCGAAGGTCAACACTTCGCCGCCGGCCTTCAAGATGCGGGCACGGGCGTTTTCGGTGAAACCCAAAGCGCAGATGGTGAGCTTGGGGACTTCGAACAAGCGGATGTCGTCGGTGATCGTGCCAACAACAACGGCAATCTTGTCTTCCTTCTTGGCCATGTAGCGAGCGACACGGGCAATCGACATGGGGGGCTGGTTGGTGCGGCTCATGTACAAGCGCTTCAACACGTTTTGGTTGAACTTGGCGTCGGTACGGCGGGCCAAGAAGCGGTACAAGCGGACGAGAAGGTTGAGGTACACGTTCTCGGACTTAGGGGCAGTGCGGGACTTGCGTCCGGTAGACTTGCCGCCAGCAACGATATCCTTTCCCTAGAGAGAGAAAGCAAGGGTCACCAACCTGTACACCATATATCTATACGCAATGCGTGTGTGCTGATAAGCCTGCTTCATGCAGCTCTCATCTGCTTCGTGGGAGACGTACCATCTTAGCAGTTTACACGGAGACTGAAAATGGAGGAGCCCTGCCATATACAAATCCAAGAGCGCATGCCCACCAACGAAAAGGTCACGTGCCCTAGCCCTCAAAAACTCTACCAACCAACCAGGAGAATCCACTCAAGTGCGATTTCTGTCATCGGTCGCACTTGAACGGGTTATTCAGTTTCAGTGTAAGATTAAATTACAGAGGTATTGCAAAAGTCAATGGCTAACGTGTTACAAAGGCGGGAGACAGGCAACAAGGAACCCGCCAAAGGGTCGGTATAATAGACAAAGCCTGTTATATTAAATAAAGGAGGTTTTTAATACAATAAATAATCGCCCGTTGAAGCTGGAAATGGTAGGGAAGCAATAAAAATGAAGGAAAGACACCCTCGGAAGAAGATTGCAGTGAGCATTGCCCACGATGGTGTGGCGGCTTGCACTTCAGCGTGGTGTCCGCGTCAGCTTCCACGGAGCACGTGCGCGAACATGCGCCTACTCCACAGGCATCAATTCCTTCTCGAACGAGTTGGAGCAAAAAGTGAACCTGCCCTTTGACTCGAATCGCTTCATCACACAACTGCAGTACCAAGGTACGCCCTCGTGAGACTCATTGTCGCCGACCTGTATCTCCCGCAGGGTTCACGACAGAACAGGCCGAATCAATCTTAGACACATTGAAGAGCACAATGAAGGAGTCCTTGGAGAATCAAGATGTTGTGGTACGTCGACATAATTACTGCAGATTGGTGAATGAAGGCTGTAGTTGGCCACCAAATCGGAGCATGTGCAACTCAAGTCCGAATTAACCGATCGTGTCTTCAATTCGACGTTGAAATTTGGTATGCACGCTCTCCTGCCACAAGTCGGGATCGCCTCTGAGGCGCATGCTGTAGACATTGCCCAACGCCACATGCGCGACCTGCTTGAACGCGACTTCAACAACCTCAAGCAGGATATTCGCATGATCGAGAAGAACGACTTTGACAAAGTGCGCGCGGAGATCGTCGACATGGAGAAGCGATTTCTCATGCAGAAACAACTCACAGATCGCATGGTGCACAAGTTGCAGCTTGCGAACGAAACCATGGAAACAATGATCATGAAGTTCTGTACGACGATTGCGCATACCATGCCTCGTTCGTCCTACATCTCATCATTTGCTTCTTGTAGCGGTGGCCGGCGGTGCTGCGCTTGTCGTCTTGATCGCCCTCGTCGGGTCCTATTTTGAGAAGTCGTAATGGTATGCCTGTTGTTTGTTTTTGAATACCGCCCGGATAAAATGGCATTATTATACGGATAAGCAAAATCCTTTTTTTCATTTTCATCGAGAAATATGAAGCGAGTGCTCGCAGGTGCGGCCAGCCGGCGATGGAAGTTTCCGCACGTTCAGCATGCCTTCTTCAGCACTGAGAATCCACCTTCAAACTCCGAGATGCCTTATGCGCGCGGCGAATCAGCGGCTGACGAGACCCCAGATCAATTAAATGTCGTGGATTTCCAAACCCAAGCTCTGTCTCACCTCACGGAGGAAAGCGATGCGTACAGTGAGCGAGTGCATGTTGTGTCGCAGCTCCAGCGCCAAGGTGGTTGGCTAATGAGTCTTCGCAGTGTGTTGTTCAAGGTCATGGTAGGGTATTCGGCGGCCCAAGCTCAAGGTTTGGTCGATGCTATGCAGTCGGCTTTCGAAGAATCCATCGATGTTCAAACGGCCGTCGTAAGATGCATCAAAATCATAGACGTTGTCATTCATATCGCGCAAATAGTTGACAACCAAGGCAGAGCATGTCGCGCTCAAGTCGGAGATTCTCGAGCGCGTGTTCAACTCGACCCTCAAGTTTGGTACGACCTGGATCACACAACATCTCTGATGGACATGAGTAGACATTGCCCAGCGCAGCATGCGCGACTTCTTGGAACACGATTTCGTGACCTTGAAGCAAGACATTCACATGATGGAGAAGTTGGATTTCGAGGCCGTGCGCAGTGAAATTGCCACCGTCGAAACCAAATTCAAGCTCCAGAAGGAAGCGAGCGACGACTTGTTTGACAACTTGGTCAAAACCAACGCCAAGTTGGAGAAACGTGTCCTCAACTATGGTGGGTTTCGTACCAACACATGCGGGTTTTCTCACTGGCTTCTGTCCAGTGGCTGCCTTTGGCACGACGATTGCCATCATCTTGGCCGTTTTGAGCTCCATCATCGAAAAACACTAACTCTATATTAGTCGTCATCTACCGTAACGACATCGGTGGCCTTCGCCAGCATGTTCCACATGGGCTCCTTTGACTCTTCTTTTGGAGGTTCCGTTCTAAGTTCAATACGTGAGCCTTGATAAGGCACATCGTCGAGACTTACTTTTGTTCCTTGGGCTCTCGTTCACCCGGAGGCTACACACGACATGGCTTCAGCACTGGCACGAATCATTCACGGAACTTACCGGACTTGCAGATCGTTTTCGCTTGGTTTCTGGCTCTTTGGCCACGTTGCTCTCTTGGGTGAATTTGTCCATCACGTGCGCATGCATCTTGTCAAAGTGTCCTTTGAGATCGGCATCATTGTCCATGCGCTCCACAACTTCCTCGAATCGTCGTCGACCAGCCGGGATCAAAAGCCGACGGTCCGACGCACTTTCGACCAACTGCCGCCAAGTAGGGTCTTTCTTTAGCGTATGCACGTCACCTAGGCAACAAACGGGCGTTGGGTCATGCGACACTCCCCAAACAACATACCCAACACAAAGCAACAATAGCGGGCGCGAGTCATGCCGACATTCAAACGACGAATGTCGCGCAAGAAACCAATACTTTGTGTCCGCACACACGAGAATATGATAATGTCCTTTTCGCGGCCCTGGATTGACACATGTGTTACAAGGATGGTGAGTGGATGGGGTACTGTACTTGGAATCCATCCACGGTGTTCACTTCGACGTCCAAGAACCCTCTCTCTTTGGTCAATCGGCGCAACGTCAAGACTTGCTCTTTGTACGGCGTAATAAAACCGACCGACCACTGCTTGGATCGGACAAGTGAAATCTTTTCGTACAATGCCTTGACCTACGTATGCAACGTCATTGTGGTTTTATCAAGGCACGTTGGGTACGATTGACATGCCAAACTCAGCCTCGTCCATGTTGAACTTGGAACCACCCGAGCCACTAGACTCGCGCCCTTGAACGTCAAAGAGCAGGAAGGGCTGAAAGCAAGGGTGCTGGTAAACTTTATCCCCGAGAGCCAGCAGCCTCGTTCCAATTACTGGGCCGTCGTTCAAGATACCGCCATAGAAACACTTGGACGGAAATTCGCGGAGGAACGGATGCATGCGATATTGCACCTACACCAAGTTCACTCAACGGGATATCGCTGTTACAGTCAAACCCGTAGAATTGAGCGCGGGACACCACCTTCAGCCAGGCGCTCAAAGAGCGACCTATTATACTGGAAGTTTTGTGCACGAACGCTCTTCACTGTCGCAGGGAGCTGTTTTGGATCCCCAACAAAAATCACCCTTGCAACTCGCTCTCGCAGTGGGATCAAAGTACTGACTTCGACTGCTTGGGCCGCTTCGTCAATAATCACTGCGTCAAATCTAACACCTATGTTCAACATTGATAAGAACATAACATTTAGATACCCTCGGGCAATGGGATTCAAATCGCCGGAGCCACACTTGGACAATGTACAAGCAATGATATTGGCTTGGGTAAGGAGATCGGTCGTCATTTGCTCCCGCAAGTTTTCAACTTCTTCCTGAATGCGTCGTTTTTTCCCTTGAATTTCAGACAATTCTCGGTGCCACAACGTCATTTGTTTTTTATCCTTTTTCTTTTCAGGGTCTTTTTCAGCGTGGAACTTGCGAATGAACCCACGCAGTTCATTTTCTCGCTTGTCGAGTTGCGAAAACGTCACATACTTCGGATGGTTTTTAATGTTTCGTTGTACGACCGCTAGTTGTCGCGCGTGAATACGTTGTTTTTCAAGAATTACAGACCTTTCAAGCACACATCTTTGACATTGCTTGGTGCATCCTCTGCTGTAGCGCCCAAACGGATAATTGACAGATGTGGCTCGGGTATGTCGTTGAAATCACTCGCCATTTGCCCTTGACGCCGAATGGAGGGGGCCTTCACTCGAATTTTGTTTCCTGTTGGGTCCACAAGGCCATCTGCGAGCAATCGAGAAATCAATTCGTCAACCGCACCGTTCGATGGTGCGCAAATCAAGATGTGATTCGACTGGCTCTTTGTCATGGAACTCTTTCCCAAGGGAATGCTCACACGTTGGATGAGCCCCATGCGTGACGATCGTCCCTCCATTGCACCAACCAAGCGCTGGCGACCCAGCTGCTGATTTTTAATTTGCTGGATACTAACACGCTTGGGCTGGTCACTTTGGGCGTTGAAGTTCAATGCGGGTCTGTTAACGGGTGCCAATTTGGCAGGGGTGGGTAATTCCACCGATAAGAGACCACTAACCAATCCTACAATGTGGTTGAGAAATCGTATTTCGGTATGGTTGACTACCCAAAATGGTTTTCGTTTTGCCTGTCCCGGGTGGCCCTTGCAAGAGACTAACTCCGGTGTCATAGTTGCTCAGCACCGAATGGATAGACTGCAGTTGCGACTGATTGTACATTGGCTTCACAACATCCCAGAGGGCCTGAGGAACAAATGCTGGAGCATCGAGCAAGTCATCTTTGGCCATGAGTAATTTCGACCATCGTTGGACCAATGCCATGGCCATCTTGCCAACTGTTTCGTCGTTTTTGTACTTTTTCAATTTCTTCACGGCAACGCCAATATTCGTCACCTACGGCGAAGTACCGTCAAACAATAAACACGACGTTCGTACACGCAAGTCTTCAAGCTGGACATTCATTTTCGACAATTGTTTTAAGCAACGCTTGAGGGCACTCGTTGAAGACTCTCCCTACAAACAACAGAGTTGACATTGTAAGTGTGCCTGTCGAAAACGCCATACCGGAGTCGCTTTGTATTTCTCAAAATCTGCGACCATGGACACCAAGGTGCTTTGGATGGACTTGCAGCTGTCGGGCTTTAAGACGGCCGCGAGCAAGTGCGCAGGCATCAAATTCAGGGACATGAGAGCTAAATATTCACGTGACCCAGTGGTGAGACTGCACAACACTTTCGCGTCGAATTCTTCCTGGGAATTTAGAATCAAGTCTTGTGTCATGTCTTCGCTTCCAAGGATTAACACGTGCAATTCTCTCTCGCCCTTGGGTTTCGATTTGTCCTTTTTATCCGGCTGGACAAATACGCCAGCGAAAGCGTCCGTGTTCTATCCACAATATATATGAGCACCCGAGAAGCCCAACGATCTTACATTGACCCCACTCAAGTACAAGACGTCGTGGTTTTTCATGGGCGGAAACTGTTTTGTCGCCATGGAGAAAATCAAAATTCGTAAATTTTCTCGTGATTGCTCCGATTGATATCGCAATCGGGTTTGTTGCAAAGAGCCAACTCTGGCCCACCTAATCACCAATTTCACATATCAGTGCACCGTAGATATGGAAATGAACGCACGATTCCACCATTTCGCTCTTGCATTCTTCCACAAGCAACGGGACGAACGTGCTCATATACTCTTCGCCAGAATCGAAATTAATCGGGGGCTTCACTAACGCAGAAGCTTCTTCTTGGTCTGCCAACGTCTCGGCCGCGAGTAACATGTGCCGGAAAAATGGAATGAGCGAGCCCGGTGCAATGGGTTTTCGCATGCCTCGAATGTGCCGAACCATTGGCAGAATTTTATAGACTGGCGCCTTGATTTCTGCATCGGATTCGCGTTTTACGAGCGGCTTTGGTGCAGCTCGTTGCCCAGATGAGCTTTGGATGTCACTTCGGTTGCCTGTGCTACTTGAATCGACTTCTTTCGACTTTGCAGCTTGTTCTTGGACTGCATCGTCCTGAGCCTTGGCAGCTGCTTTCTTGTCCTGCAGGAGCTTTCGCTCCTTCATGATTTGACTGTAGTTGATATCGTCGAAAAAGGCATCTTGGCGGCTGGTGGCATTCACAGTTGTCTCGGATGTCATTTTCGTCGTCACGTGTTTCGACGAAGTTCGCTTGATGGTCGGGTGCGACATATCCAACGCTTCTAGTACACTCTCGGCCTTGTCGTGTCGCGCTCGAGTTCTCTCTTCTTTCGTCGATGCAGCTGACTTTGTCTGGATCCACCCAAACAGTTTCGTTTGATCGTATTGAGACTTTTGGCTTGTTGATTTTCTCCAAAATTCCTTTGTGGTTTCTTTCACGGGCCGCCGTGTTTCGATCTGTTTTGATAACCGTTGAATGGCACTGCTGAGTTTTCCTATGTGCTCAATCACTTAAACGTTTTGCAAGGTGATAAGTGTCATACCTAATTCTTGGGCGGCGTCCCACAAATTGTTGGTTTCCGGTGGAATTTCTGCGATGCGAGACATCCAAATGTTAGACAGTTTGAGTAAGTCTTGCTCAAGTCCGCTGTCCAAGCGAAACGACGCGTAATCTCGCGCATGGCTCAACTCGCCGACAATAAACATTGCTAAGTCCACGACTCGTTTTTGAATTGTCACGCTCGGGTTCAAGAGAGTGTATCGCAAGAGCACAATGAGCATTCGATTGCCAGGATATTGCGTGCATTTGTGTTTCTTCGGTTGAAACATCCACCAAAAGCGCCACATTTGCTTCACAAATCGAAGCAGTCGAACGCCATAGCTTTCTTCGCACGCGGCACTTTGCTCCAGAGCACGACAAAAAAAATCATGCACCAAGCGGGGGAAACGCACCAGTGGCACGCCAGACGA
This sequence comes from Aphanomyces stellatus, assembly GCA_009835185.1. Classification (NCBI taxonomy): domain Eukaryota; phylum Oomycota; class Saprolegniomycetes; order Saprolegniales; family Verrucalvaceae; genus Aphanomyces; species Aphanomyces stellatus. Next base: position 59,888 of record VJMH01000845.1, read on the forward strand.
ATTCATTTTGTCGTTGAAGGTCGTAATGATGTGGAACAATTTGTCCGGCAGCGACTCATACACAAGTGTCCAATGCAACATGATTTCCTTCAGTACTCGAATTTGGAGACCTTGACTGCGCATGTGCAACAAAACGGACGACATGCCGCGGCAAAATGATGGTATGTTCTCTTGCACCAACGTTTGATATGGCAGCGTCATTGATTGTGGTTGTCCATGCTGGTCATTTATAGGGCCCAACGCACCATGAACGATGAGTCTACCATGTTCGAGACCACGGTCAAAACGATTCAACATGTAAAAAATGAAACTTGTACCGTTTGATGCCGAAACGAATGACAGGGTGGGTTGTGATGTAACATAGTGTAATATGTTGCGCGACGGCTGGGATTTTCAACAAATTGTAAAGCCCCTTGTTCGTAATTTCATCTGTGAGAAGCGTCACATACGGAGCCAATCGCTCTTGGAAGGCAGCCAAATGCGCCGAGTCGGGAACGACGAGCGACAATTGTGCGGTGATTCCCACACATTCAAACAACGCGGCATGCACAGTCAGTGGAATTTTCTCAACGTCTTTCCACGAACACAAACTGTCCAAAAGCCACGTACTGCTCAAGAGACCATGGATTTCCAACTTGCCGATCAATGTGTCGCGAATTAAATACATGTGCTTTTGAATGACCAAGGAAATCGTCGCAGCCGCGGCATCGACCAACTGCAAGACCTCGGCGGTTTTCAAGGTTTGCATCAAATGTTCCATCCACTCAGACGCAAAGCATGACGAATTTCGAGCTTCGTCAACAGCAGGAATCGGGTGCGGCCACCAATACGTTTGTTTCGGCGTGACGATATCAACGATTTGGTCGTCGGGGAGATCGCCATCTTTCACAGCGGCCAGCGATTTGGACGATGTCGGACGGGTGTTGTACGAATCACGAACAATCGCATATAGAGATTTCACAGCCGTGTTCTTCAACATCGGATGATGTTCGTAAACCTCATCGCTCTTGAGCAAAAACGCAAAAATTTTCTTCCGCACATTGAAATATGTTGCAGCGATTTCATCTGGTATTTCGTCGTCCAACAAGGGTCGAAGCGAGACTAGGAACGCAGGGAAAAGGTCCAAGAAACCGATCCCGATAAATTCTTTCCAATCGAGATTCTTGCAGTGCCCAATGATAACTTCTAATACGGCCGCTGGATCATATGCTGCATGCTCCCAAAATCGATGCCTCAGAGTTGCCAAGAGAGCTCGGTAGCATCGAACCACCTAAATTTCAATTCATTTACATGGCTAATGTATTTTGTCCGATGACGATCGTACCACCAAGAGCCCCTGAAGTGGCAATTTGTGCAACTCAAACGGACTGGCCTCCTGGATAACAGTGAACACCAAGTCGGGCAAATTGTTGAATCGTTCGAGCAATTTCTGAGCACTTGACTCTTCCAATGCCTACGAGAGTGTTCACAAATCATTGCACGAAGATATGACACCTGAAACAACGTGTCCATTCCAGCCCACAGCACTTGCGCAATGGGAGTATTTGTGCATTGACCTGATGAGACGAACTACGCAGAGTGTTAAAAACATTGACGGCGTGGATCGTCCAAACCAGGCCAAAATTGTGAGTCGAAGGCAAATCAATTTCCGTCCATAATTTATTGTACGCGTCGTTCTCCAACACAAACATGAGTTCTTCCATGTACGTCATGATTGCCGCGTTTTGTTTAGCCTTGAACTTCAATAATGTTTGAGCACTCCATGACCTAGTTGCATGAGAACTCCAAGGTCCCTGACATGACCAGTACCGCAAGGCTGAATCGGGGCATATGGTGAGCATATACAAGCCGGGCAACGCATTCATGGTCGACATGTCGATGTCATTCAAGTCATGGGGTGCGTCGGAAATCCACTATTATAGCAGAGAGTCAGTCTCAAGGAGAACGGCGCTTCTGAAAAAGTACCTTGTTCAATGGCTTGATGAAGCGATGGTCACGGAGCATGCGTGGTGACGACAATAGCTCAAACAATGCCATCGTAAGTTCTGTCTTCCGCGCCAAATTGTCTTTCATGTCAGATGCGGCGCCACGAGTCCAAATCTGCCGGAGTCGCACTGCGTCCGCCTCAACCAATACCTGCATCGATTTCTTGGCCACGTCCTTGCCCTCTTCGGCTTCCAAATCCTCCGCCAATTGTCCGAGGGCATTCCGATACCCTTCCATGCTATGAATATATGTTCATACACTTGCATATCACGTGGCACACGTACCAGTCAATACAAAGGCCCAATTGCTTTTGACTTTCTTTGACCCACAGATCAACCGCGTTGTTGTTGGCATCTTTCTTCAAGATCACGAGACGCAACATGAATCGACTCAACTCAGGGTATCGATGACGACACCACCAATGCGTGGTGCGTGCTTTTGTTTCTTCCTTCACCTTGATCAAGAACGTCCCCACTCGGTTCCACAGATCGTTCAAGTGCGTTTTGTTCTCGACGACGGAGATTTCGTCTGCCAGTTCCGCCGCCGCGACTTCGTTCGTGTACTCCAAGTCGTCAACTATATACACATCGTCTTCGAAATCCTCCATGTTGGTGTCCCCGCGCCTTTCTCGCAGCGCCGCTCGTCGACCTTCAACGCCGGGCGAGAAATCTATTAGCGCGGTTTGGCACGACACCGCCAGCGAATCAAATGCCGCGACAATCAATATTACCCAATGGGAGGGCATCCGGATAAATAACCGAAAACGGTTTTTCCCCGCCAAATATCCATCCATCGGCTTCAGCGGTCCCATGATTTCCAGGAGCATCAATCCATGGAAGAGCCTACTCCTCAAGAGCGTCTACGAGCGAAGTAGATATGGCGTTCTGCATTATACTAGTATGTATTATGCGGGCATGAAGTGCACGTGATGGAGAACGCACATCAACGCATGGCAAAGAAGGGGCAGGAAGTTCTTCAAGACTGAAATTGGGGAAGAATATTACTTTTTCTTGCCCATCTTGCGAATGCGTTGCTCGACGCGCTCCATTTGGGCCGCGCGCACTTCTTCGATCGCAGTCTGCACTTTGGGCTTCGTGTCGGCACGCCCTTGCGGACTGTCGGGAGGAGGCGGCGTTCCTTCCGGTTCCAAATCTTCGTCCTCCTTTACCTCGTCGTGTTTGCGAGCCAATGTTTTTGGCGCATACGTCGAGCGCGACGTTGTGGGCTTTTCTTCGTCACTATCTTCGTCTTCAACGGTTTCCGTCGCGTCCTTCTCAATGTACTTTTTCTTCAACCGCGTGAAGAGAACTTCTTCGTGGAATCGGTAGCGGCGCAAGATCGTATCGACTTCGTTCAATTTGCTCGGATTGTACTGCTTGTAAAAGTCAACCAATTGGGAGCGGTACTGTTGGCGCGCTGTTGCGGGACGAGGGGTAAAATACGCAATCGCGAGGATAGCCGAGAAACTCAGTGTCGCCACGAAGTCGAAAAACACCATTTGAAGCGGCAATTCCCACGGCAGGATGTCGTACGATTTTTCAAGCACGATTGCATGCACGGAGACGGCATTCGCAACGACAAACAATGTCACCAACGGCAGGTAGAGGGTCGAAGTACGCGCAAATGCCTGCGTCATGGCAAGAAGTGTGAGCACGAGGCGGATCCCAATCACTCCAAGGTTTCCATCACTGATGTAGGGTAAAAAGTCCGCGGTAAGGGGGTCAATGTGGTCCAAGAGCATCTGCGGACGGGCGTACGCGGCGGTGAGCCCACCCCAGAGCGCGACTTTGGCCAGAGCGACAAGCATTTCGATGTGGGAGAAGTTCTTCTGTGGGGTTTGAAACGGACCAATCAAACGCTAGTATATCATAATGTCCAATCACCATCGAGACGCGAATTTGCCGCGAGCAACCAAGCACGGACGGAGGAAAGGCGGCGCGCGCATTGCGCGTTGTCGGGTTCACTAAATAACGTTACTTCGTCTCATTCGCTAAACTGCGTTTCGGGAACAAATCCATGATTGGACTCTTGCGATGAGCCCCCGCCTCCATTTGACTGTTGCGACAGAGACGTTGTCGTGAGCGCCGCACCGTCGCTCAGTTGATGGATCATCGCTTGAATCTTGGCGTATTTCTTCAACTCTGTCTTCTACACACGCATTGCCTCTCAGGTCCACAGCTAGTCGACGCATCCTCACGAGTCGTTGGACTTCCATATCCCTCTGCGCGAGCGCTTTCTGCGTTGCATCGTGGAGGCGTTGGAGGTCGAACACACGCGTGTCCCTCGCCGCGAGATCGTTCTACGTCCCTCATGTCAGTACCACAATTCCATCAAGGAAATCTACCTGCAAGTTCACGTGGTGGTGTCGGAGTGTCTCGAGATCGTTTCGCAGCACGTGGCCTTGCGTCTTTTCTTCCTGGAGAGAGAGTTCGCCTCGGCGGACAACGCCTTCGAGCTCGGCAATGTGTTCCTTGTGCGTGTGTATCCGCGTGTCTTGGTCCCTGGCGCCACGTCATCACACATCTTCCTCGACATCTCCTCTCGTACGCAGCTTGGGCATGGAGGCCATCGATGGCCACGCGGGCCTCGCGGAGGTCGCGCGTCGCGTGGTCGCGTTCGTCAGTCGTGCGAACCAACTCCTCGCTCTGCATCTGGTGGGCTTTCGACAGCAGGACGAGCTGTTTGTACGCGAGCTCGGCTTTTTCCTCTTGTTCGTGCAGCGATCGTTTGAATGTCTACGAATGCTATTGGCGTCACCCCCAAGTCGACTCGCACATGACACATGTCTTGGGCCGCGAGGAGCTCGCCGCCTTGTTCCGCATATGCTTCCGACAACGTTTCCAGCTCTGTCTGAATGCGTTGCTTGTCTCGCTCTCTACACATGACAATGTTGTCGATCGTTCCGCGGCGGCGACATACATGGCATCAGCTTCGTGGCGGGCTGTTGCTTGGGCTTCGGCCACTTCGTCGATGCGCATCTCGAGCACAAGCAGCTTGCGCTTGAGACCGTTGTTTTCTTCTTCCAACGTGCATCGATGAACGCGACTCTCTTGCAGTTGCCGCTGCTTCTTCTCCACGGCCACAGTCTACGACAACAATCAACCAACGCGTCAACGTCGTCAACCTTTTCTTGCACTTGGGCGTACAAGCCGTCGCACTGCGCCTTCAGATGACCCAACTGCCCCTCGCATTTGGCTGTGACGGCTTCGAGCACTTGGACGTGCGTGGACTTTTGCACGTCGAGTTCCTTTTGCAGCCGCGCCGCCTCGGTGTGCAGCTGGAGCCGCTCATCCGCGGCGTTTGTCTTGACCAGCTCGAGCTCCTTTCGAAGCATCTCGGTCTGTTTCTGGGCCATGTGGAGCGCCGTGTCGCTCTGCGAGAGCCGCGTCGACCACATCGCGACAACCTCTTGGACTTTCTACGAGGTCACCGTCACGCACGAGGGTGTGGGTGTGGTGTCCAGACGTGGTTGGTCGTAAAGAGCGTGTCGGCGAGCGTGAGCAAGCTCGCGCGTTCGTGGAACGATTTCGACTGCGAGAGGAACCGCCTGAGGAACGTGAGCACATCCAGCGTCCACTGCTTGTCTTCGCTCTGGCAGAGACCGCGGCTGAGCAAGCTGGCCACGTCGGGCTGCGTCAACACGTGGTTGAATTCGCGCAGTTGGTTGTCGTCGACGTCGTCGTGCAGCATGAGCGTACCCACAAGTGTCTACGACGGTCGCGTCACAACGACAATGACGACGACACACGACTGTACCATGAACGCCAGCGCAAACCGCGGCGTGTATCGGATAAAGTCTTCGGGCGGGAGGGCGTTCATAAACTGGACCTCGCGTTGGGTCAACCCGACCATCTAGAAACCAACAACGTCAGCCGACAACGTCATCCAGAAGACGACTTCACCTGACTTAAATTCACCAACGGCAAACTGAGTGTCCACACCCGCGCGTCACTGCTGAGGCGGACGAGCAGCTGACAGATGAGCACGGCGTGGTCGTATTCATCGGCACAATCGTCAAACTGGCCGTCTCGTCGCACGAGCAGCGTAATCGTCGAGTGGAGCGTCCGAAAGAGACCAATAAGCACCGGTTGGAGCGGCGCAATCAACTTCTCGCTCGGTTGATTCGAACTACTGTTGTTGGCCTCGTCCTATGACATGTCAGCCTGACGTGTCGACATGTCGCACCTGGGCGACGCTACTGCACGTGCGGCTAATCTGGGCCTCGACCATGGCCTTATCCTCGGACAGAAACGAGACGTAAAACTTGGCGGCTACGATCGCGACGAGAGGCATCGGGTGCAGCACGACGGGAAGCGCGCGAGAGAGCGGCGGGAACGTCCGGCCCATCTCTTTGCGCAACCGGTGGCTGAGTTGGGACACGGCCTGGAGAAAGTGCAGCGCGACTTGCAGCCGCAGCGCCGTTTCATTCATATGGACGCGACCAAGCATCGTTTGAACGAGGTGGGCAAAGTCGTCCGAGCCTTCGACGATCGCTAGCACCCACGGCTGCGACGCCAAGTCGACGACCAAATCGATGCTGGCAAGTTGCAAGTGGACCCTAGTCCGACAAAGTTGACGTCATCCGAGACGACCATGACAGGACGACATACCGCTCCCGCGTCGACGTGTTGTCCATCGAGAGCAACGTGGATGTGTCCTTGTCGCCCACAACCGACGCGACGAGTTCGAGCGCATGTTCGACGTTCTTGGGCTGGAAGAGTTTCCGTCCCACAGGCTCATGCAGGACGAGACGAGCGAGAATGGACATGGTGAAGATGAGCACACCGACATCTTCGGTCCGGTTGAGCAGCAGCGCCAGCGTCCGCACGAGCTCCTTGCGTTCTGGGAGCTCAGACACGTACAGCCGAACGCCAATGTTCCCATGCAGAGAGGCCGAGAGGGTCTGGAGATGGAGGAGGAACGAGAGGTCTTCGAGCTCGGTGTTTTCGTCGTGGACAATTTCACGCACGACCGTGTGCACGAGCGCGGAGAGGACCTTGGCCAGCGGCGGCGACGGGTACCCGATGGGCGCGCCACGAACGAGGTCGTACACGAGCGCGACCATGTCATCTTTCATGTCCATCGTTGCCTCGCCACCAAAGCACTGTGTGCACACGGTGTCTAGCACGGGTGTGTAGACAGGTGCGCTTTGCAAATGCGCGACAAACTGCATGGACCGGCATCCGGCCTTCAAGTCTGCGAGTGTGTTGTTCTTCACGACTTGCTTGGATCCGTCGTGGACAGCTTGAATGAACGCTTGCGCCGTCGACACGACTTCATTGCGCGATAGGTCCATGCTGTTGGGCTTTGCATGTTGCCGCCTTGACCTTGGATGATCGCCAGGCGACGCCGATCCCGCCGACATGGGGTGCCGCTGTGTGAATTTCAGGTGCCGCGAACGTCCGGTTAATTTGAAGTTCTGAACGATATCCGGAAATGTACTAGAATTCCATTGGCTAAAATATCTCACTTCAACTCCATGGATTGGTCCACACTTGACCAATCCGATCGATCCAATGTCCTTCGTTTGTGAAACCGCCACCGCTTGAATTCGAAGATCCATTTGTCTCTCGAAACCTCATGACGTCGACCGAGCTCCGCACGTTCGCATCGATCGTGTGCCGCGACTGCCTCTACTTGGAGTTTCCTGGCTGCGATTCCCATCAACTGCTCTACACGGACTCGGTCATGGACGGCGCGACAATTCAAGCGAAGTGTCCCAAGTGTCCCGCCGCGACCAACAACCAGCGGCCCTTCCGGGAAGGTTGTCGGCGGTGCAAGGGAAAGACGGCGATTCGCATGTGGAATTGCAGCGCCAAGGAAATCTCCCAGGCTTTTCGGTACGCGCCGTCGCGTCGTTTGCTCGTTCATCTCACACTCTTGTAGCTATTTCCCGCCCCGCGTCGAAGAAATCGACCACACAGTGCTCCAATGCGAAGAAAAATGTTGCGCCAGCGTTGCGTTTCCGAGCTCGCGTGAAGTCCTCACGACCCGCACGGCCGCGTGTGCGCTCGTGACGCAGAGCCATCGCCAGCTCAAGGTGTCCAACTTTCAACTGAGCATGCCTCATGTCGCGGGGTGTCCGCGCCAAGGCATGCCGCTCTACGCCGTACGTTGTCGTCATGCTTCGTCATCATGATGCTTTAGGTGGCCGTGCGTCTGCCCAAGAGTGAACTCAAATTTGTCCTCGAGCGCATCGACCAATGTCCGCTCCCAGCCACAATCTCGGTCGGCCCGGTCTACCGCAAGCGGCTCCTCGCGCCGCCAGTCGACACGAATCAGCTTCATCAAGTACGACGCTCTGTTTGCATTCTATTGTGACCATGCGACAGATTTACCTGCGTCTCCTTACGACGATCGTCAAGACGTTTGACAGCAAGAGCTTGAAAGCACTCGAGCCCCTCAAGCAGGTCCAGCACCATCTCGCGACGTCGGTCCTCACCTGCAGCTAGATTGCCGTCATCTTTGCCAAACCAGATGCGCTCCGCATGTTTCCAGACTGGGCGCCGCCGTGCGCCGCCCCGATCACGCATCTCCCACCCACGCAAGCCTTTGCCACGTCCCAAGTCGACGACCAGCACGACGCGAGCCAGTACGATGACATGACAAGTCATCATGACTTGTCCACGTAGAATCCTCGACCCTGGCTCAACCTTTTGGAAGTCTCCCATCGCCGACTCAGCCGTCGACGTTGGCATCATGTTTGACCCACCCGTGACGATTCAGTCCATTTCGCTTCACTGGCATCCCTCGTTTGTGTGCACCAATTACACGGTCGCCATCTCGAGCGATGGCGGCAAAGCCTACGACGCCGTCGCTGTCGTCACGACGTCCGACGTCCACCGTCGTGTGACGTTGCCCCAGGTACTGAGAGACTCAACCGCACCCTGTCTCACCGCGGCATATCAGGCCGTGAAAGCCACCCATGTCAAAGTCACAATGACATCTCCATCTGCGACAGGTATCCAACCACCACTACAATCCCCGTCGTGAGTGTCCATGGCAGCGGTGCATGTGGGACTCCATGCCCTCCACGCATACGAAGCAGCGGGCGAATTGTATTACACGCCGCCCAACCAACTGCTCCAGGACTTGCTTGCGTGGATTTCGTCGGCGACGCTGTCGCCGCATGCGGCCATTCGCACGCGCGCGCTCTCGATTCTTCAGGTACGTGTCGATCATGATGCCGTCGTTGCCTCATCTGTCAACCACGTAGAACATGGCGCTTTTCTCGGGTTCGCTCTGCGCCCTCCTCCATGTCGTCCACTGCCTCCTCCACTCGCCCGACGACGACAAACACGGCGACGCATTCATGCTCGACACGGATGACACGGAAGCGTTCCTCGGTCAGCTCTCGCAGAGCATCCAAAAGGTCATGATGCGCTCCAACACGTGTGCCGACAACGCCAAGATTGAAAAACGCATCATCCAGCAAATGTCACTCTCGCTTCAAGACGAAGTCACGCGCCGGACGATCCAAATCCTCCAAAACATCCCTGGCCTCGAAGTGTTTACGCCGCCGTCGGCCGAAGAAATTGCAACGGGTGGCCTTGCCGTCCATCCATCGCCCACGTCTACGATGAACGAGCCACCCATGGTACTTGTCTCGCATGTGATTCTTCTCGACGTCTCTTTGTCGTAGTCGGCTGGACCCCCGCCGCCGCTCCCGCCCGCCGCCGCCACGGCACCAGTCGCCGTGGTCGACTCGGAAGCCAACACGTACCCCGTTCTGGTCCTTTTGCTCTGCCAGGTATTATATACTACGCACATTCGTCTCGATCGTTTGACGAGCATGTGTCGTAGCAGCAATCGTTTGTGAAATCCATCCAGACGCGAGCTCAGGTCCATCATCATCGCTTTCCTTTCTCTGATGTGCCATGTGTTACTAGCTCGCGATGGTTCTCCTCAGCATCCTCAGTGAGCTCAGCGTGTGGCAAATGCAGCGCATGCAACGGCCCGAGGATTTCGTCGGCCGCCGCGAAGACGAGCTCGGGCGACTCGAAGACCCATTTTCGATCCAAGTCTGCCCTGAACTCTTTGCGCTCTGCTACCAACTCCTCCGCGGGCTCCTCGCGCCGTGGCTTGACCCTGCGCACACGGACCTCCATGACAAGATGGCGGCGGCCGCCGCGCAGTTTGGCCGCGCGCTTCCGTCTGTCTTGACGTCCCAGACGCTCGACCATCGTTTCACACCCACGGCCATGGGGCAAGCGATCCTCCAGGTACTCAATAGCGTCAGCATATATATGATAAGGATATGAGTAGATCATCACGTCCAACGTCCGTCGCCTCGTCCTGAGCCATGTCAACCCTGCCGACGTTGGGCTCGAAGGCCAGGACCCGATGATCCAGTCGCTCGAACACTTGATCTCGCTCGGGACCAAGCGCACGGACGCGCTCTTCCCGCTCTCGCTCCAAGCCGCGGCGGCGATTGAAGTCGGCATGGAGGCGTTCTATCCGTCCTCGCAACAGCGCACCCATCTCCTCACGACACGCATGGGTCACGGCGCGACACTCGAGTTTCAGCTTCGATGGCCCGTTCAAGAACGCGAACAGGAAGACCCGCGGTACGAGCGCCTCATTTTGCTTCTCCAGGTCCGTGTCATTTGTTCGTTCATTCGTTTGTGACTCACCCATGTGCGTAGCTCGCGTGCATCCAACACCACTTTGCCCACGCCCTTCGTGGTACATGGGGTGTCTTCCTCCACCTCGTCGTGCAACTTCCCGCCGACGCTTCGACGGCCGGCGTCCTCACGCACACGATCGCAGAGTGCATCCAGCAAGCTGGGTTTGCCGCGTGGCAGGTCGTCGCAGGTGCGCAGGAGATCTCGATCACGCTGCAGCGCCACCTCCATTGGAACCGCGTCGAGAAGATGGGCCACGACTCGGGCTCTGGCTGGATCCGCGTCTACCCGAGCGCCGTCGCCGCGTACGACGAAGTGCTGACCGAAGTCGACGCGTTTGTCGGCCAGCACACGAGTTTGAATATGTAATTTTTAATTGCCCACGAGCACGGCGTGGGTCTGGCTTGCAAACTGGAGCGCGACGACGACGGCCGCGAGGAGGATGCAGACGCCGATCGCCCATGGCGGGATGTTCGCTAGCACATCCACGGGCTCGTCGTCCGCCTCGTCGCGGGCCGCCGCCGCCGACGGGAACGGCGGGAAGGACGGCGATGGACGTGTGGTGAACGACGCAGGTTGAGGTCGCTTCCGGAGGCCAGCCTCGAGGATGCGATGCGCGGCGTCCGCAGGCATCTAAGTTGACGCGATGAGGGAAGCAAGCCATGGGCCATCATCATCACCCTGTAGAGATCGTCGTCCGAGTACCCGAGGCGCTTGAGCTCATCTTTCATCTTGCCCGTGATGAGGACAGGAATGGACGCAGCGGCGGCAGCATCCGTCGACGTGGCAGGTGCGCTCCCGGCGCCGACAGATTGCGGCATGGACGCCGGGTCGACCTCGGGCGGGTCTACAGCGCATCAGAGGAAGAGGACGAGGTGTGCGTTGATTGCATTAACAGTCTCTAGAAGAAGACCAAGTAGACGATGACGAGGGTCACCACCAACGCCGCGAGCGTCGGCAGGGACCCCGCGAGGATCGATCCACCGGCCTTGACTACTTTCTTCTTTTCACCTTTTCGGAGTCCCGTGTCCAAGATCTCATGGGCGTCGTCGACCTTCATCTATGCACACAACGGCGATCAGTGACCAGTGACCCCGTGTCGCACCCTCCTGCGACGATGGGAGAGAGCGAAGCCTACCTTGTAGATGTCGTCGTCCGTGTACCCCAACGTCTTGAGCTCGTACTTCATCTTGGCCGTGATCATGAACGGCACGGACGCTTGGTTGCGGCTGGACATGATGGTCTCTACACAGAATGAGGACCGCAAGATCGTTGCCGGCGGGACGAACCTCCTTCGAACGCCGCGCGGCCTCGGTCGGTGAATGCTGGTCACCCGTGACACGCACCAATTTCGTGGTGCGTATGCCTCTCTTCCTTACGTCAATTTGAAGTCGGTGCGTTTCATCCGGTGCGCTTTCTATAATTACTGCGTGTTCGGGTTTTGCCCCAAAGGATTGGTCGGGTGGTGCGCGCGGGTGTTGGGTCCTCCCATTTTCGAAATTTGGATCAAGATGACCGTCGCCGCGCAGATCCTCAAGCAGATCGAGTTCTACTTCTCCGACAGCAACTTCCGCCGCGACAAATTCTTGCAGGCGGAGACCGCCAAGCACGCCGACCGCTTCGTGCCCTTCTCGGTGCTCTTCACGTTCAAGAAGCTGCAAGCGTTGACGACTGACCCCGAAACCCTCGCGGCCGCGATCGAGTCGTCCACGGTCGTGGAAATCAACGCCGAGCGCAACTCGGTCCGCCGCATCAAGGCCGGCGTGTCGGAAGACGATGCCGCCAAGCGCACGATCGCATTCAGCGGTCTCGGCGTGCTCGCCCCGTCGATCGACCAAGTGAACGAAGCGTTTGACGCCGACACGGTCGCGTACACGCGCGTCGTCAAGATGGCCGGCCGTTTCTTTGGCTGCGTGCATGTGGAATTCAAGGACGAAACGGCGTGCCAAGCGGTGCTCGCCGACGCGTCCCTCAAGATCGTCGACCGCACACCCAAGAAGCTCCTCCTTGCCGAGTACCTCAAGCTCTCGCACGACGACAAGCGTGACTTTGAAAAGGGCATCCAAGCGATGCTCAAGGCGACCAACGTCCCCGTCGATGCCGGGTTCCAAGACACGATCACGGCGTTGGAAGGCCTCTGGGCCGACGACCGCGCCAAGAAGCCGCTCGTGAACCTCTTTGAAGACCTCCACGAGTTGCATTTGCTCTACTCGCAAGTGTCGACCGCGACCGACGGTCTCGCGTGGTTGACGGCGAACCCTGTCGAGGTGCTCGGCACGACGCTTGCGTTTGAACTCGTCTCGGATGAAGCTGCGATCGCGGCCCGCCCCCGCAAGGAATCGAGCAAGAAGCGCAAGGCCGGCGACGACGGCGACGTCCGCAAGTACGTTGCCATCACGGCCATCGGCAAGGGCGTCAAGGTGCTTGACGTCAAGGACCTACTCACCGCCGCGCTCGCCGAGAGCGGCGTCCGCGTGCCGTACATTGACTTTGTCTCGGGCTCGTCGATCGCAAAGGTCAACTGTACCGACAACGGCCAGGCCACGACCGTCTTTGAGAAGCTCAGCGGCATGGACGCTCCGCTCCTTGGCGGCAAGACGCCGCGCTTCCACCTCATGGACGTCGGCGACGAACCCGAGCTCGAGATTGACTACGAGCACGGCTTGATTGTCAAGCTCACGGGCGTGCCGGCCAACGTTTCACGCGACGTGATCAAGGACACGCTCAACGAAAAGCTCGGCGACACAGGCGTGATTGCGTTCATCCAGTTCCAAATGGGCGCCGCCGACGCGCTCGTCCGCGTGGACAAGACGGTCGCGGCCACCAAGGTCGTCGAGCTTGTCAAGGCCGGCGTCCAAGTTGGCGCGAACGACGAATCGATCGAAGGCGCGGTCGTCTTGGAAGGCGAAGAAGAGCATGCGTTCTGGCTCGACGCCGAGACCGCGCGGCGGGCGCGCTTTGCCCAAACCGATAACAACAAGCGTCAACGCCAAGGTGACTTTGGTGGTCGCGGGGGAGGCCGTGGCGGTCGCGGTGGACGTGGTGGCCGCGGCGGGGGACGTGGCGGCCGTGGCCAACGCCGTTAAACGATAGCAATAGGGAATATGATATACATCAACATTTGGGTGACGTTGTGACAACTAGGCATGGACCAAGGATGCACACTGGCGGGCCATCGTTCGTTCGTTACGAAGTTGCGACCGGTGCACAGGATTCGAGGAAGAAATTTGCAGCTTGCAAATCGACGGTTACAATTTTGACCAATCATATTGCAGCATCGAGTTTTGGATTCGGGGAAACCAACAATGCAGAATGGCGGCGCTGCACCGGCGCGTCTGCTGAGATGAGCTCATGCGCAGTTGCGCGGCCTGTCAAGAAACGTGTCGGGCATTCCTCGCAGCTACGGCATTGCAGTTGAACATGTCATCTTGACGCATTGAGCCAATCACAGACGCCGGCCGACAATGCACAGTCCCAGAAGAATCACTATTCCACTCCACATTCCATTTCGATCAAGACAAAATGGCGACGGACGAAGCCTTTATCGTCCTGACCGAACAGATGCCGCCAAACACAGGCGACGCACTCATCGGACTCAACGGAGACAACATGAAGCGCATCGTGAACTCATATCCTGGTCTGGAAAAGTGCATCGTCACAGACGACGACCGACTCGTCCTCATCGGTCAGGCAACTGCCCAGCAACCTGCAGTCGACATGGCACGTGTATTGGTCGCCAGTTGCTCGGAACCGTCGCATCGCGTCAAGGGCTTCACACAAACCTTCAGTTTGATTGTGTTTGCGCCGCCGACGACATCTTGCCTCGCGCTCGTGGCGGCGTCGACTGAGGCCTAGCAGCATGTGGCGCGTATCGACGCACGGAGGCAGACGTGGTCCATGTTTGCGTACGACTCGATCGGTAGGAGTGCACCACCTCCATTGCATTCGTTCCCGGCCAAGCCGGTGCGTACCAACAGACGGAAGTACCAGTGGGCTCACTGGCCGCCTGCCGCGCGTACTTGACGTCGATCTTTCACACCCTCGGGCACCGCGACGACATCGGCGGCCACTACGTTCAACTTGGCATTGGCAAGACGTTCTACCAGACGCCACCCGACACGCCCGCCGACGCCACCACCGACGACGGCCCGACGGCGATGCTGTCCAAGTTGACGAAGTTGCGCCAGCAATTTTCCACGGGACCGCTCACGGGCCGCCACGCGGACGCCGCGCGGACCTGGTGCCGCGCCCATACGTTTGTGATGCAACAGGTGCTCAAGAAGACGACTTTGCATGTGGCCCACACGGTCTCGGCGATGCATTCGATCGTGACGTTTTACTACGACGACGACAATGACGACGACGATGACGACCTCGGGGGTTTCCGATGGACGGTTGAAGCGACGCCGCAACGTCTCGAGTTTGTCTCGATGCGCGCGCCGCGGGAAGATCAGCTGGAATACCGCGTGGCCTTCAAGGCGCGACCCCAGTTGGACGAAGCAGGACTGGGGAGCGCTCGTGACGAGGCTGGTGTCGATGTTGAAGGCAACGACCGCTCGACAGTGTTTGGCGCTGGCTCAGGATGACGCCTACCGCGTCACGTCTGTCCGATTCGAAGACAAGAAACTGTGGGCGTCGGCGGACCACGTGGTCGCGTTGGACCATGTGATGCAGCAATGGCCCGACGAAGATGCCACGTTTTGGACGATCCAAATGCAAAATCCTGAGATGGAAACGCACGCATGGGGCGTCCAGAGCGACCGCGCCGACGAATTTGTCGAGGCGGTGCTCCGCCTCGCGTCCGACGGTGAGCAATTGGTGGCTGCGTTGAACGCCATGTTATAAGTTTGTGACATTGCTTCATCACAATGACAACAAAGATCTCCATTTGTTAAAATATCAAACAACATTTGTTGAGTGTGCACTCTGCGGCGGTGGAACTCTTGAAAGTGACGGGGGGTAATATTCCTACGACGACCAGAGTCGAAACGTGCAGTCGGAACTGGCTGACGCAATGTAGCGTCCGACGGGGTCAAACTTGACCGACTAGACAAGCTATCACAACCTCGTCAGCGTTTGGGCACTGGTACCTGGATCGGCCCTTCGTGGCCCTTGAGGTCGGAAATGTACTCGAACGTCTTGGCGTTGCACATTTTGATCATGCCATCGTCGCTGGCGGCGATCACGACCTGGCCGCTCTTGTCAAACGCGACGCTGTTGAGCGGTTGCTGGCCGCCGTCGATCGTCGCGCGTTCGGCGACCATACGCACGTCCCAGAGTTTGATGAATCCGTCGGCGTCACACGATGCGATCGAATCGCCTGCGAGCGAAAACGCGACGCTGTTGCACGTGTTTTGGTGGCCGTAGAACGTTTGGACGCAGAGCCCCGACCTAGTCAAACCTCAACCGTCGTCGTCGTCGTCGTCGGATATTTTGTACCGAATGTCCCAGATCGAAATCGTCTTGTCGCCCGAGCCCGTGCAAATGTTGACCGTGTACGGCTGGAAGCAGACGCTGTTGACAGAATCGACGTGTCCGCGAAACGTCTTGCGGCACTTGCCCGTGTTCAAATCCCACAACTTGCATGTGTGGTCCATTGACGCGCTCGCCAAAAAGTCGCCGTCGTGGTGGAACGCGCTCTCCCACACTGGGTGCGCGTGGTCTTGCAGCGTCAGCGCGCACGACGCCGTGACAAAGTCCCAGATCTTGACCGTGTTGTCGCCCGACGACGTCGCAATGTGCGTCCCACGCGGGTGGAATTCGATGCCAGCGATCCAATCGCGGTGGCCCTCGCCACTCATGATGAGTTCGCACGCTGGAATCGACCACAGCTTCCACGTTTCGTCGTCCGAAACTGTGGCCAAGACAGGGTTCTTCGGATGGAACGCGACCGCCGCGATCGAATTGAGGTGGCCTTGAAACACCTTGACCAGTTCGACGCTGATGGGTCTGTCAGCATGACAAGCAGATTCGCGCTACCGTTTGATTTGCACTGGGTCGAAGTACTTGTCGGCGTTGGGATTCGGGGCGTTTTCCGTCGGAAGCTTCGTATCGCCTTTCTTTGTCTTTTTTCCGATCGTCGACTTGGTTGGCGACGCCGTGGACTTTGCCTGGCTGCTCTTGCTGTCTTTTTGCTCGAGGGCGCGCACTTGCGCTTCCTGTGGCGCATATGTCACGATGACAAGTGACGTCATCGTACCAACGCTTCCGTCTTGGCGATGAATCGATCGCGCTCGAGCCGCATGAGCATCTTTTCTTTCATCGCGACTTCGTATTTCGTGCGCAATTCCGACAAGAGCGGTTCGTAGGCCGCGATGTTTTTCCGTAGCTTTTTGATCTTGTCCATGAGCGAGTTTTTTTCCTGGACGACGCGCTGGTGGTGCATTTTGTGGACGTCTCGTTGGTGGCGAAACTTGTCCCACGTGCCTATGTATGACGTGGCATCATGCATCGTCGCAGTTATGATGTACCTTTGGCCTTTTCCGTGATTTTCTTGGTCTCGTCGAGCTGCTTCCGCAACGCTTTCACCTACGGCACCATGGTCTCCGTTATGGATTTGTTGAGTGCGCTGGACAACGACACCTGATCGTCGAGCGCTTGGTTGCGCAAATAAATGTCTGGGACGACCCCAATGTCCTCGTCCTTGAGCTTCCCCTTCGCCATGAGCTCGTACCACTCGGTGTTGAACGTGTCGAGTGTCCGCGGCATGCAAATCTTGATGAGGAAGTTCCGGATGAAGTCGTCGACGACCGACGGCCGCACTTGCGTGCTGATTCCGCGCGGCGGGATCAACGACGTGCCGCCGAGGCCTTTAAACGTGGGTGACGGCGCCTTCTCCGTCGTCGGGGACATTCCACCACTCGATGCTGTCGCGGCAGTTGGGTCTTTTTCTTTGTTCAAGTTGCGCAAGACGGTCTGGAAATCTTCCTCGTCGTCGTCGTCGTCGTCGTCGAGCACGTCCACGTTGGTGTACTGGAAATCGTCTTCGTCGTCAGAGAGTTCCATTTTCTCCAATTTGAGCAAATCATCTTCCGTGAGGGACTTTTGTTTCGTCGCCGCTGCCGGTGCGGCCTTCCCCTTTACCATCGAGACGCCCCTTCGCCTCCGCGGCCGTTTCAATGTGGCACCATTGGAATGGATCTTTATCCGGACATCCCGGATACGGTTGCAAACTCAACACTTTCGATTGTTTGAGGAGGTTCTGGTCGTGTCGAATATGCATCATGCAAACCCAAGTAGACATTGCTCAACGTTCAACTTATGTCGGTGGCGGTGACTTGATCTTGGCATCAAAATCGACAACCTTTTGAACGAGTTCGTCGCGTTTGGCAAGAAGGAAATCTTTGTGTCGCTCGGTGGCGCGTTCAGCGAGTTCTTTCAGGAGCGGTGTTTCTCGCGCCATTTCCTCCGTCTTGCCTTCCTTGTAGCCTGCTCATCCATGAGCGTCCCATATTATCCAAGGATAGGTCGCGCACCTTCGACGAAAGCCATCATCGTCATGCGGCCGACCATGAGCTTGTCCAGAGCCCATTCCTCGAAATCTTTCTTCACGTCTGCCACGGGTCGATCCTTCATTGCATTGACAGCGTCGGCAATGTGCTCGGGAATTCTACTTCAACATGAAGCAGCAGTCCCCAAGCGAAATGCCAATCGTACCTGTCGACGTCAATGTCCTTGGCTTGGGTTTTGATATCGTCCACTTGCGTCTTGAGATGCACAGTCGTGTCCTGGACGCCCTTTTTGATTTCGGACTTCCACGTGTGGATCTCCTGGTTCAGCTCGGGGTGGTGCACTCTCACGTGCTCGTCCATCTTCTCCTGCTGCTCCTGTACCATCTTCTTGATCTTCTCTGCCCTTTCTTCTCCCGCGTCTCTGAATTTATAATCCTCTCGAAAACTCTGCTTCCATTCGACGAATGCTTCGCGCGCGAATCGCACGTGGTCGGCCAGCGTCAGCGTCCACAAGTCGACGATCTTCTCCCGCTCTTTCTCTTGGATCTCCTCTTCTGTCATTGGAGGGTTTGGAAGACCCACCATGTTCTTCTCTAGCCACGAGTCCATCCGCCGGTAGCTTGTCTGTGCCACATAGAAGAAACGCTGGAGAAGACTCAGGCGCGGCGGCCGAACCATCTTCGCCAAGCCCACGCTTTCTGGAATGGCCAATCAAAACACTCGCAATTGGTTTATTTCAAACAAAATCAATTACTAGACACATTTTAATTTGTCTAGTAACCATTTAAAAACAAATTCATATGATGGTAGTCTTCGAAGGAATAACAGATATGAACATTACGCTCTATTTTAATAAGTGTTTTAAATACGTTTAAAATATTGTGCCCTGTCAGTATACTACAATATGTACTATGTTACTGTTCTTAAATGCACAGCATCATGAGCTGGACGCGGCAAAGTTGATTCGCAGACACATGCTGTCACGTGCATCCTCAAGCCAATGCATCGAAAGGACCCACGACTCCTCCATGACTTGTCCGGCGGCGTGAAGAAATATCCGTACACTCTTGAGCTCTCCCTGTTCGCCTGTATCGCATCTTCTTCCGCACGCATTCTCGCAACGACCTCGCGGGTCGTCCATGGATGGCGTCGACTCGGTGTATCCCTGTGTCTCCACCAACCATTTTCATTCTCTTGCGCCACCGAGACGCGATCTTCTTCACCCGACCAAGATATGAATCAGATCTCGGAATTTGAATTTCATGATTTTGAATTTCATCGACGATGTCGCTGCCGCCGCCACCACTTCCACGAGTATGGCTTCGTGTTGACTCGTCGACCTCCAGCAGTCGCATGCAGGTGCGATTCCTTGACATCCTGCCGCACTTCCCGAGCTCCCGGTCATGGGCGCGACGCCCGGCGGCGCTGCCCGATGGACTCGAGGAACTGCGTTGGTGCAAGGACGCGAAGGCGCCAGAAAGACATCTCGTAGTCCCAGATGCACCAATCACAGCGCTGCTTTAGTCAGTCGAGTGCAATCTCGCCACGTTGTGTATCTTTTCGCCACCCCAGGATTGGGAAATCCCAAGCGCCGGCGCGGTGTCCCTCTGCAATCCGGCGCGCCACAGAATATATACAAAAACGAGGACGAAATTCCCGCCGGACGTCCCGCAGTCAGTGGATCTTGTGAATTGCAAGCCGGCGTTCTCCGGAAATCTTTTGGCGCGTGTGTGCAATGGATCTTGCATTGAAGCGACTGGATTAAGTAATAAAACGCACCAATGAGAGGCGGGGCCAGAACAAAGAAGCGCCCATCACTCCTTGACTCGCCCCTTTCAGATATATTTATTTGCACAGGGTATAGGATAACAAGATACTATGTGTGGCGTGAATTCCAAAATTGAGTTACCGTACAAATATTCGTTATAACAGGTCATCCGAGATCTCAAATTGGCGGGCCGAAAAGCGCGCCTTTTGACGGCCGTTGCCCCTCCCCTCTCGCTTTGACTTGATGTTTGTATGCACGTCCCCTACCCCGTTTAACCTTCCAGAAAGAACAGCGGCTGTGGCGGCTTCTGATTGGCTGAGACCTCGAAGGATCATTCGATTTTTCTAACCGCGAGACTCCAGGCGAGTATAGTATACAAAATACAAGGTAAAAAGGAGGGGTGTTGGAGCGGCGTTTGATTTTGGTCATTTTTGATTTTACCGCGCTGGTGGGAGTGTCCGTGTGTTGTTTTCCGGATACAAGTGCATTGAATTTGAATCTTTGGCGCGAACCCCAGATCTCCCAGGTATGCGATATTCTTGGATATGCATGTGTAGCGAGGCCCGGCAGAGAATAGCTCCGCGATAGGACACGACCTACGACTAACCTAATGCGAGCGACGTTTGAATATTTATCCCCGACTTTTGTAGTGTGTGTGGTCGTTGTTGCTTCTTGGAACGCAAGTCGGCAGAAGCACAGCCACAGCATATTTAGAGACAACAAACACAGCACATGAGTCCAATGAAGCGACCACGACCGTGTTTCGACGAAGGAAGCCCGTCAGACGTGGAGTGTGATTGGGAAATGGGCAAATTGTCGGTTGTGCCGCCCTTTGAATGCCGACCTCCTTCCCAACTCTCGCCCCTCGATTCGGCATCCGCCCCGCAACTGCGGCAACATTTGCAAGACTTACGTCGCGAGCAAATGTCGGTCCCAATGTTAGGTTTAGTTACCCGATTGATGCTCCATCGCATCAACCAAGCTTTCTTCAACACACCCGTGGATGTCGTCCGACTGAAGTGCCCAACGTACTTTGACATCGTCAAGAACCCGATGGATCTAGGGACAATCAAGCAAGAACTAGTGGCGTTGACGTATTCCTCAGCGGAAGATGTTGCCCACGACATTCGACTTGTGTTCCAAAATGCCATGCTGTTCAATCCCCAGGGCCATGTTGTCCACGAAGCAGCCGTCATATTGCTCAAGGAATTTGAACGCGAATATGTGATCTACCAGCGCAAGCAAACTGACCAAGCGACGAAACGCTCTGCGCACTCGTGCCCGCATTGTCAATCCCATGTCTGCGGCTTGTGTCTGGAGAAGTGCATCAACTTCGAGCCGCCTTTGGTCATGTGTGTCGGCAAGTGTGGCCAGCGATTGCGCCGCCATGCTGCGTACTTCACGACCGTGGATCGACAGCTCAACTGGTGTGCCCAATGCGTCCCCAAGCTCAAGGCCGTCGTCGTGAATGGCCGAACCGTGACCAAGTACGACCTCGTCAAAGCCAAGTTTCAAGACGAACTCACGGAACCGTGGGTTCAATGTGACGCTTGCATGGGCTGGGTCCATCAAATCTGCGCCTTGTTCAACTCGAAAATCGAAGACGAAGATGTGCCGTACACGTGTCCATTGTGCCGACTGGACCATTTGGAGAAAGACGAGCCTGTCGTGCCGTTATCGCCGCCAGTTCTTCAATCCATTGAGCTCGATGCGGCCAAGCGCAAACACGACGACATGAGCACCCACAGCCCCGTCGTGAAGAAGCAGCGCAAGTTGCATCACTTCCCCAAGGATGATCATTCAAACACCACGTCGCATTTGGGCTCGTTCATGCAAAAGTGGATCAGCGACCATTTAATTGCGTTGGGCGAGCCCGAAGCCGCGGGGTCGGTGATTGTCAAGTTGGCGTCATCTGTTCGCGTCACTGTGCCGATCAACGCTCATGTTCAAGAACATTTCTTCTCGGCGACGACGACACCGTCATGCTCGGACGAACCTTGTGCGTCAACGCCTGCCTCGTCGTACCCAACTCACGTGACGTATACGTCCAAGACAATACTTGTGTTTCAACAGATCCACGGCATTGAAGTGTGCTTGTTCTCCATGTACGTCCAAGAATACGACGACAAGTGCGGCGTGGACGCGAACCGCAAGCGCACGTACATTGCGTACTTGGACTCGCTAGGATACTTTCGCCCGCGTCACGCGCGCTCGTCTGTCTACCAGCAGCTCGTGATAGCTTATTTGGCATTCTGCAAGGTCCGCGGCTTCACCCACGCGCACATTTGGGCATGTCCAACAACCCGAGGCGGCGATTTTATCTACTGGTGCCACCCGACGTACCAGCGGAACCCGAACAAAGACCGACTGCTCCAGTGGTACCAGTCGATCATTGCGAAGGCCGGCCGCCAGGACGTTGCGTTTGGCCACGACACGCTCTTCTCGGCGCATTTCGAGTCACCTAGTCGACCCTTGCCGCCGTACTTCGAGGGCGATTACTGGGTCGCCGAAGCCGATCGCATTGCCCGGATTCCCGCGCGCAAGACGCGACGGAAAAAGACGGATCCGATTCCCGAACCCACCGCGCCTGCCACGCCGCGCGCCAAGAAGACCCACGAAGTCATCCGCGCGGAAGTGGCGGCGTCGGTCAATTCGGCCAAGGACTCGCTCTTTGTGATTCCGCTGCAGCCCACGTGCGGGAGTTGCGCGGCCGTCTTGGTCAACGTTGCGTTTATGCGAACGCCGGGTGGGCGCGTCTTGTGCGACAGCTGCCACTCGAACGAAGCGACACCGGCCGCGACCGAGCTCGACGCGCTGTCGATGCCGATGCGCGTGGACGTGCCGCCGTTTGTCAAGCCCGACGCGGCCCACCACCATGGGACGATGGACGACGACGTGGGTGAGATTTCGAGTCCGTTTTTGAACCACCGCGCCGACTTGCTCAAGCATTGCGAGGAAATGCATTACCAGTTTGACACGTTTCGGCGCGCCAAGTATTCCACGATGATGTTGCTCCATCATCTCCGCGTCGACCGCGACCATTGACAAGTTAGACGATGCTAGGTAGTAGTAGTAGTAGTAGTAGAAGTCGTTTTCGACACCAGCCGTGTTAATTGAACGAAATGGGGAGGGGCAGCGACGCCTTGTCGCTGCTGCCGACCAGCCCTTGGGCATCCAACCATTTCTCGTACTGCGCACAAAGCGCCGCGTCAAGCTTGAGGTCCGCCGCGAGCTTGCGGCAGCTGCCGCCGTCGAGGTCCAATGCGTCTTGGGCCAAGTCAAGCATGCCTTGGACGGCGACGCTGACGGCACTCGACGCGGCAGGCGTTGTCGATTTAAGCGTCGACCAGTAGTACTTGTGGTGGAAGGATTGGACTTCGCCATTGAGCCACGTCTCGTTCGACTTGGCGAGCGGGTTGCTCTCGTCTTCGTCCGACCGAAGCCAGTCGTCTTCGAGTTCCGGGCGCACATACATGTAGATTTCCGTGAGGAGGTGGACGCACGTGAATTTGCGCATCCACTACAAAGTACGATGAGCCGCATGCAGATAGAAATGCTGCCGTCGTCGTCGTACTTGATGGCCAAGGTAACGGCCTTGGGATTTGACCAGCTTGAGCGCGTAGAGCCGACTCTTCGGTTCGCGGAGATTCAAAACGCGTTTGAGCCAGACCTACAATATGCCGCGCATGACATGTCGAGAGAGTTGCCGTCGTCGTACAAGGGACTGCGCGCGGCAGAGCCACGGGCGGATGAGCGACGGCTTGCGCTTGGTGAGACGCTGGACGACTCGGAGCAGCGTTGTGACGATGCGTGTCGGCGCGAGGGCATATTCGACATCGTCTTCGGCGGGCACGGATCGCTTCATGGGGACTGGCATGTCCACGCGCAGGCTGGCCGACTCGTCGGTCTGGCGCAGTTGGACATACGTGGCCGTGTCTCGGTTGAGGAATTTCTGTCCATGCTGCGTGACAAACGAAAAGACTGGTGCATAGAGTACCGTGACGGCAGGCAAGATCGCAGCGTCGACGAGGCCTTGGGCAAGGAGCTCGCCTTTGTAGAGATGGGACGCGCGGGTTTGTTTGAGCAGGAGAAGCACGACCAACGCCGTCACGTCCAAGACCTACGCGCACCTTTTTAATGCCGTCATGGACCCAGGACGAAAATCCCACGTACGATGGCCTTTTCCCGGTTCATCCACGTCCAGTAGAGCTGTTCTTCGGTCGAAAGCTGGCCCGACGACGGTTCTTCGTTGAGCGAAAACGACCGCTTGGAGAAAAAGTTGCGCTTGTCCATGACGCTGCCGGACGCCATGGCCACGATGGTCGAGAGGAGCGCCGTGTACTCCTTGTATTTCGGCAAGAGCACTTGTTTGTAGAGCTGTTCGACACGGACGACCCAGTCCTGGTCGTCGCTTCGGAGGTCGTCCGAAAGCGCGATGGGCGCGAGCTCGTAATGGGGTTTGTGGATGTACTTGGTGTAAATGGCATCGCGCGCCGCTTGGGCCTTGAACCGGACGGGGTAAAGCGCGTCGGTGGGGTCGCCCAGCGGCATCGGGATGGGTTTCTTGAGACTCTTGGCCACGAGGCGCGTCGCATCGTCGGACGCTACAGCGACATGAGAGACAAGGAACGAGAAGCGAATGCGAACGTAGATTGTGGTGGCGGCGACGGGCGTCCTTGAGCGCGGCGAGGTCGTTCAGGTCGCCGACGACCGACGAGAGCCAGACGTAGAGAAGCAGCACGAGGCGCTTGACAGGAAAGCCTGGGACGTTGTGGTGGTGCTGGAGGCAGTCGAACAAGTCCGTGAGAAACTACGTCGACGATCAGGAGAGGGGACGCCAACGAGGAAGACCTGCCGCGGCGGAAACAATCCAATGTCCAAAAGCGCGCGCTGGAATGCGCCGGACATGGGGGTCAGCGTCACGACCAAGTAAAGGAGGGTGATCGCGCGGTTTAATTGACTCAAGGCGCGTTCGACAATGTCGATGTCAACGTATTGGAAGTTGATGCTTCGGAGGCCTTGCATGACACGGATGAGATGCGCGGTAAAGATCGGCAGCGCTCCCGCGTGGGTCAGGACTTCGTTGTGTGCGCGGGCCATGTCGAGGTGCACCAAGAGGCGAGATTGGGTTCCATCGGGGGTGCATTTCCCCTGCGCGTACGGAATCAGGACCGCCTCGGCTTGGAGCCACTGGTCGCGGTCGGGGCTTTCAAGCAGCTCCAAAAAGTAGGGTACATCGTCCGGCGAGATCAAGTACTCGGCGGGCTTCGTCGACACACCCGCAAAGTCCTGCACGGATGAGCAGTAGAAGAAACTGATTCGCTCGGCCAAACTCAGCGCCTGGAGGTCGTCCGTCACAGGACCGCCGCAATTGCCGTCGGTTGCCATGTTGATGTGGGGAGGAACCAGGCTGAGGATTTTTATTTTGACCAATCAGCAAGCGCGACGGTCATGTGAGATTTGGCACAAGACACCGTGTTTTGTTTGTCGGAGGGGTCTTAGTTAAAAATGCATATATCTTTCGATCCTTTTTCTCTGAAAATATTTAATCACATCAAGTTTATTTTATACCGTAATGTACTTCTTCATCGAATGCCGTTGATGTTTTTATGTTGGTATTATAATAAACTACAAATAATTGAAT
Source organism: Aphanomyces stellatus (assembly GCA_009835185.1). Classification (NCBI taxonomy): domain Eukaryota; phylum Oomycota; class Saprolegniomycetes; order Saprolegniales; family Verrucalvaceae; genus Aphanomyces; species Aphanomyces stellatus. The sequence goes on from VJMH01000845.1 coordinate 85,361, forward strand.
ACATAATTGAATACCGTGCTCTATATCTCCGAAAGGCTTGGCCAATGAAACAGCAGATATTCAAACCCGCCAGCCAATCATTGACGATGTAGGCATGTGCCAGCATCACTTGATCACTTGGGAACTCGACCCGTGGATGCTGCGAACGCGAGCTCCTTGGCGCCGATCGATCCACACGTGGTTGAAGCCTCGCGTCCGCACTTACCCGCCAATGCCCCTTGACAAGTCATCATCCTCCTCGCCGGCACCGCGTCGCGTTGTGTCTCTCTTGCCGTCGGCGACGGAACAATTCGCCAGCATCATTGCCGAGGCCGAGCAACTCGGCCACACAACGTTACCGACACTAGTGGGTCGTTCGCACGAATGCGACTACCCGGCGGCATACGCTTCGGTCCCCGTGCTCACCAAGCCGCGGACGACCTTCACGACGTGCGAGGACACCCACAACGAAGTCTTGACGCTGCTTCAAAATGAAGATTCGCTCTACGAGATCGACGCCGCGCAATTGACCGCGCTCGCCCCCGATCTCATCTTGGTACATCCTCCACCAAATCGTGCAAACTCAAGATTGCTTTCTTGTCTTCATCCCAGGTGCAAGACGTTTGCAAGGTCTGTTCCATCGATCGACCGAGCGTCTCGTGCGCAATGGCCGACTCGGACACTCAAATCTTGCTCGTCAACAGCCGCACTCTCGCAAACGCACTTGAAGACTCCATTCGATTGCTCGGGCAAGCGTTGCAACTCGAAGCGGCGGCGGAAGCAGTCATCGCGGCCAACCGAGCGCGCGAGGCCGCGTTGACCGTCCCCTCCCCCCCACGCCGCCCCATCGTCTACATTGTCGAGTGGATGGAACCGCTCTTCTTGGCCAAGGGCTGGGCCGATGAAATGGTTGCACTTGCAGGCGGCCAGGCGCCGTCTGAAACCGGCCGGATTCAGAACCTCTCGGCGCTTGCGCCGCCTGACATTATCGTCGTCGCGCTCTGCGGCCTAGATCGACATGTCTCGATCAAGGAACTCCTCTCGAAACCGTTTCCATCGTGGTGGTCCACGTCCCCCGCGGTCCGCCACAACCGCGTCTTTGTCGCCGACGGCAACCAAATGTTCAACCGGCCGACCAACCGCCTCTTGGATGCACTCGCGTGGCTTGGTCGCGTCGTCGCGGCCCCCGACTCGACCGACATTGACGACTTGGAGTTTCCCGCCGACCGATTTCTCTGCGATGGCTCAGTCGCCACGACCGAGCCATCGGCCAAGGAAGCGGCGATCCAGCGAGCCCACGCCGCCGCGTGTGCCGCCAAGGAAGCGCGGTACACGGACCCCGAGACTGGCTACGGAGTCTTTACGTCGTATTTTCTGTCGGAACGGCAAGCGTGCTGCGGCAACAAGTGCCGCCACTGTCCCTATGGTCATGCCATGGTCCCGATCGAGCGCTTGGGCGACACGACTCCGAATGCCCTCACGAGCTCCGTCTTCCTCAAAGCCCCCAAACCGACTGCCGTCGGGCGCCTCGGGTATAAAAACCCAAAACGCGTCCCAGGCGGCGCCGCCGTCGTCGTGTTTTGGAGCGGCGGCAAAGACTCGCTCCTCGCGCTCTATGAAACGATCCAGCGGCTGGACGAGGGGCACAACATTGTCCTCTTGACAACGTTCAACCCGGACGACGGCGTCGTGCCCATCCAAAACATTGACACGCGGTCGATCGTGGCCCAAGCGGCCGTGCTCAACCTACCGCTCTTCCTCGTCGCGGTACGACAATGTGCCACGTCATACGCTGTTGATGGCATCGTAGGTTCCCACGGGGGCCAGCTACTCGGCCGTCGTCCACGCCGCGCTGGCTGAACTGCCTGGCGTGCGAATGCCCCACATTGCCACGATCGCGGCCTTGGTCGTTGGCGACCTTCATCTCGAAGATGTGAATGCGTGGCGTGTGGCAGAGTTTGCCGACTACAACATGCAGAGTCCGCTCTGGAGGCGCGGGATGCAAGACGACCTGCTCCCGCTCCTCGCCCGCCTCTGCGCCGACTACCGCATCCGCGTGACGTACTCAGCTGTCGACGCCGCCAAACTGCCGCAAATCCATGAAGGCGACGCGTACGACCCCGCCAGAGTCCCCAACGACGTTGACGTGATGGGCGAAAACGGCGAGTTCCACACAGTCGTGCATTTTGACAAATAGACGAGGCAGGATTGGACGTTGGGGGATTGTACGCAAAGCAGCCACTCATGATAGGGGGTGATCTAGCCCCGAGTCGATGGCAATACGATTGATTGCATGCCACTTGAGTTGCAACATGGCCCGCCCAGGTTGTCATGTCAGCATAAACTGCTTGCTACTCGTTCATGGCGCATCGTATGCTGCCGCCACGCCGCGGCAACATGCATATTTGTCTGTAGCGAGAAATCTTTGGCTTTGGCATATCAAACAAGGAGTGCTTTTGCATCTTGGAGACTCGAGTGTGATCACACCGATACTTAGTTTAGCAGATAGATGCAGGCAGCAGGTTGACGTTTGCGTCGACAGTCACCTCATCCCAAGCTCGAAACGCGTTTCGTGGCACGACGCTGGACACACGAATGCCACATGGCGAAAGCATGTGCTTGAGATTGCTGTCTCTGCTGTGGATCGCACCTTAACAAAGCGCCGTGAGCCCTGCGACGTCGGGACGAAGAAGGTGGACGCTGCAAGCAGGCTGGAGCAGGAGAGGAGGTGTCGAGCTTGTGTTGCCAGCACCGAGCACCGTTGGCAACGACGTCCAACAACGACACAGCATCTGATGCATCCAGTTGAATGTTCCTCAATCGTTCATGGGGCCGAATGCCGACCATTGTGGCGCGACTCACGGCGTGCTTCACAAGAAAGGCGCAGGTGCGGCCGCCCCTTTTGTTGCCAGCGCAATGCATCGTGGCAGGAATTTTGCACTTGGATCCAAACGTGTACGTTTAACCTGCCCCCAAAAATCGTCTTTTTTCAAACCACTTCGAAGTATGTTGTGGGCATGTCCCACTGGCGACTGCAAAACGCAACCTCAAAAAGTATCATTTCTCAGTCTGATACTTTTGAGACGAAAAGTGATACAATTGAAAAGTCCCATCCGCGGAAGTAATTTGAGAGACGGACGTGGAGGCAACATTAGGACACGGATGTCGATACAAACCCTGGGCAAACACGACAAAGACTCGGAGGACGTCGGATCGTGCATGGGGCAGTCCCAATCCTCATGTCGCGCGCACCATGTGCGACAACAATGCATGGCAGGTTTTAGACAAGTGAACTTCAAAACGTTTATTCTGCAAAAACAACCAATTGCGACAAATCGGAAATTTTCATCAATACTCACGCTCGGGTGAGGGCATATCAACACATTTTGATCCATTGAGCCTCTCGCTCCATGGTCCTGGACACACGGCATCCCTTGCCCCCGCCGCGGTCGACGACAACGAACCGCTGAGAGCTCTACTTGACAAAAAAACTTTTTCGAGTTTCATGGGCTTAGCTTTAACCCACTCGTTTAAACGTACCCCAATGCTTCACCAGATGCCGGAACTGAGTGCCAACGACACCCATATGACACATTGTCGATTGGCCGGCCGAGTGCCAAGTCGAGTTTGACGTCGTGATGGAGTTCCACAGCGTGGTTCTTCCGCCTGCCGAGGAGGCTTCCATCCGCGCGCGGCTCATGAAGCAAGTGCAGACAGCGATCCTGACCACGCCGGCGAGCCGCCTCCTTCATGCGTCGCACGATGGGTTTGCTTTCCAGGACCAGCACCGCGGCGTGCGCTTGTACACGCGCAAGTCGTATTCGGACAGCGGCGACGAGACCATGTCGGTCGGCTACAGCAACCTTCCATTCGAAAGCATCATGTACCTCATGCTTGCGCAGTCGACAGAAGACCACCGCGTCCAGCAGACGCTCTTTTACGAAGAGGCATTTTTGGACGGAAGCATCCTCGCGACGGGAGCGACGCCGACCGAGGAAGATCCGTTCCAGTGGTTTGGGATCAAGTATGCCAAGGTCGCGTTGGCCAACTACCGCTTTGTCGACCCCCGGGACATGGTCTATGCCGAGGTATCGTTTATGATCTCGGCGAATCTGACGTTGCTGCATGTAGCTTTCTGGCACCACTGTCAACATGGACGGCCACTCGGTCCTCTTTGTCATGCGCGAAAGCGTCTCGCTGCAGGACGTGCCGCTTGTGCCTGACGCGATCCGCTGCCGACTCAAGTCGCTCACGCTCCACACCGAGTGTCCGAACGGGACGATCGAACACGTTCATTTTGCCTACATGAATCCATTTGGGAGCGTCCCGGCCTTCCTCTTCAAGGCGACGCAGCTCCGACAAAATACGCTCATGGAGCGATACGCGCAGATGGTGCACTTTAAACGGATGCTCGACATGTCCATGCGCAGCTCCTTCTTCCCCAACAGCCAGTACGAACGTCTCGTCGTCGCGCTGTTTCGTCACCATCGCGCTTTCGTCGTAGGAAAGCGTGCGCGACCTGCATGCGCTCGTTTTGGGCCCTCACGTCGCGCTACTTTTGCCGGTCCTGCGGGGATGTACGTCGTTGTCGTCACCCTTGTGCGAATTCATGACATTTTAGGTCATCTGCGGCAAATGTTGCATCTTCATCCCTCGCCCCAAGACACAGCTCTTCCAGACCAACTTGACCATTGTGAAGGAAGAGTACTGCAAGTCGTGCTACCTATCGGTCCGAGATCCGACCATGGGCGACTCGACCGGTCCGTCGTCGTCCATCCAGCGATCGTTCATGTGTCGTCTAGGCTCGTCGCTCCTCTCGACGCGGCATCTCTCGCGACCAGCGACCGACGCAGCGGCGACGCTCACGACCTCGCAGCCGTGCTTTGGCTCCTCGCGCTCGCTCCACTCGATGCCGATGCGCAGCCTCAAATCCCCCACGTCGAGGCAAGCCACGCTTTCGATGATCCCGCCTCTCCGGGGCTAGTATAACTTATTATCCCCCACACTGTCTGCGGCCAGCTCAAACCAAATCGCGCAGCTCCAAGCCTTTTGCCTCCCGCCTCTCGTGTTGGAGTCGGCTTGTGTCTTCTTGGACGTGGCCGCACCACTCTGTGTCTCTCGAAAGGCAAAGTAAGAGACCCTGACATGCGTGCTTGGCTCTGCATTTTCGAGCGACCACGGGGTCTTGATGTCATGTTGCTTTCCGCCACATCTGAGGATAACCAACCCACCGGATCTCGAATTAGAAAGATGTGGGAACCCGTCGCATCCATGGAACGACACCCTTTAGCATCCCTCGCAAGAGGACATGGTGTCGACCATCACGGCTGTCCCCCATCTTTCAAGGAAGGCTCCCCAAGTCGGCAGCCGCGGCGTCTGATTGCGCAGGGACTGCCTCTCATTAAATGTAGTCCCGTGTGACATCTTGCGGTCCCTCATTCGATATTTGTATGCTGTTGCTCGTAGCCCCGTGGACGGTTTATCGCTCAAGTTGAAGTTAGGACGGAAGACATGAATCCATACAACCATCAAGCTATATCAAAATTGGCGTCTCGCCTCACTGTTCCCAGACGATTGTTGTTGTCCGCCACTTCGACGAACTTTTGGGGCTGGTCGTGTGCTAAATTCCGGATATGCAACCGGACGAAATAGTTGCGCGAGATATACAATCGATACCACGACCCGTCACACATTTATCGCGGTTTGTATGTACCAATGGTTGAAGTTAGTGGGCCGTTTTGACTGATTTTTTCACACATCAGGGCTGGTTAACACCAGCATTCGATCAGGTGTCGAATAATGTCCACATTTACCACTCTTTCGTCCCCAGGAAGAGCCGGGGGGGGTGGTTTGTGGGTGCTAACCCCCGCCGCAATCACCAATCCCCCATGTTGTCCACGCTGAGGGTGGCGGTTCCCCTTCTTTTGTCCACGTGGGGCGAGCTGTCCCCCCATTTGTCCCCCATTGTCATGGATCGCCTGAATGGTCGACTGCTTCCTCGCTGCACCGACACCAGACAATGTGGCAATTGCCCCGACCAGGTCCGAATTCGCTGCCCACCACGTGTTTGATTTGCGTTCAGTATACACAATGCTGCGGCCCGCATGGCAGCACGCGCCACACAAGGCACCACTGGCTCGAGTCACCTCAGAAGCCGCGTCCGCCAGTGGATCTCTGGGATGGCGGCGACGTCTCTCTCGATGATGATCGCGTCCAAGCAATTGCACCAGCACAGAAAACCGCGTCTTGGGACTTACCCAATTCGATCGAAGTTTGCGTGTCGAAGATCCCACGCGCGTGGGTGCAAGTTGCTGTTGGGGCTGGAAAAAAGCACCCATTGTTGGATCAGGGGCAATTCCACTGTCAAACTCGCACCTGTGGGGGCTTCCAATCCGGATAACCGAACTCGAGCTGGGCGATTTGGGGGCCATAGTTCCGGATACGATCCACCAGGTGCGTCTTTTAACCTGCACACAGCGCCCCCAGATGGCCGGGCCACCAGCTGGCGTTTGCCGCGCGCGGAACAACCTGGTCCGGCCACAAGAAAATCGGCCAGGTTCGAGGCAGGCATCAGCGCAGCAGCATGGTGAAGGCGACGAAGGAACCCAAGTATGTGGATGACTTGGAGAAGTGGAGGAACCGGGAGCGGTACGAGGTGCCGGTGGCCGAGGCGATGGCGGTGAAGGCGTCGATGGGGCTCATGGTGAAGGAGTTCATCTCGCGCAGCAGCTCGGTCACGCGTGACATCGACGCACTCCAGGACGGATACAAGCTCGTGACGTCCAAGCCCAACTCGCGCGTCTACACGCGGCGCGCTGCGCATCCGTCGCTGAAGGAATGCTTGACGATCGGGCGCACGGGCGACCTCTCGCTCGACGACCTCGCGTACCTAATGTACTCGGACACGACCGAGGTGCTGCGACACGACCAGGCCATCTTTTACGAGCACAACTTCCACGATGCGGCCGTGCTCGTCAACTTTCATTCGCGGACGGCCGAAGACCCGTTCCTCTTTTTCGGGGTCAAGTACTACCGCATCTCGATTCCGTCCAGCGGGCTCTCGGAAGTGCGCGACACACTTTACTTTGAGGTACATGCCGCCGCCGCTGTTCATGTTGCCATGTGACGCCGTGTGTAGTATTGCGGGTCGACGACCGACGCCAACGGCAACAAAGTCCTCTATGTCGTCCGCGACTCGGAATTTCTCCAAAACATGGCGCCGCTCCCGGGCGTCATCCGTCTACAGTTTCGCAGCCTCCATCTCTTCACGGAACTCCCCGACGGCTCGGTTGAGATTGTCACGCGGCAGTTTATCAACCCCCATGGCATGATCCCCGCATGGATGTGCAACCGCCAGCTCGTGCGCTACGCGTCGATGGTGGAAACGTATCCGACTGCGCTCCAGTACAAGCGCTTCCTCGACAAGGTCAACAAGCAGCCCGTGAGGAGGCCACGCAAGATTGTGTACGTCGGCCGTTGTCACTTTATCCGACGTGATATACTTTTGTAGCAACATTTGCAATTCGTGCAACGCCAAGATGACGAAATTTTCGTTCAAAGCGCTCTACAACTGCGCGTACTGTGGCGAGGTACGGAGAAAGACACGACGGCGTTTTGACATGCCGTAGATTGTATGTTCCAAGTGCCTCGTCGCCGTCCCCCATGCAATTGATTCGAGCATCCCACCGGCATGCGTCAAGGAAGAGTACTGCAAGCGATGTTTCCTCGAAGCCCAGGTGTCGACCCGCGGGTCCATGTCGGCCGGGTCGCGCGGGAGCGGCGACTTCCTCAAGGGACCGTTCCGCAGTGACGCCGAAGCGACCCACAGTGTCACGTCGTCGACCCAAGACGACCAGCTCGAGTCGTACATGTCGACGGGCAACACGATCGTCAAGACCGAAGTGCTGGTACCGGCGACGCCGTCGCGCGATGCCATGCTCGTAGACTCGGCAACCGCGGCGTTTTCGCAGCTCCAACTCTCGATCGAGCAGCAAAAGCAACTCGTGTCGCAAATGCAGGAGCAGTTGAAGAAGCGGTCGCAGCTGCCGTAGAAAGACATTATTTAGACACCACAAATACACACGGCCTTGCATGGAGGGACTGTTGGAGGGACGATGGGCAGTGGACGCCACCAACCTGTCAAGACGATCTGCAAAGCGGTCGAGATTGTCGAGGCACCCGTCAGACGCGGATCCCTACCCCCACGAGAGGGGCACCCTAACGTGCACAGGCCCAACTTGTACGCACAGACGAGATCGCGCTGTCGAAGAACATGTTTAGCTTGTACTTTGAGTTGCAACACAACGTTGGACATAAATACACACATCTCACTTTCTCGATAGGACTTCAGTTACTGCACGTGTGGGTAGAGGGAACACACACGGACCTTGCAAGAAGCGGCATGACACGCGGCGACGATGATAGGATGTCTCGTATCGAGAGCTCCCGAGAAGGAAATGGGACGATCGATTACCAGAACATGTCCATGGCCTCATCGACGTTGCCCCGAGTAGCCACGTAGAAACGTCAGTGTATATGCCTTCGGTCGACTGTTGTTGCTCCCGAAGATGACGCCCCTGACCATCCGATGCGTGGGGAGCTCGAGTGGTGACGCAGCTGCGTCGCTCTGTGGAAACGTGTGGACGCGAGGGGTCCGAAGAGAATGCGGTCATTAGGCAGATTGAACTGCCATCAAAGCCAATGAGCCAGCCAAAGTCAATTCGTGGGACCGCGCGCCACCTCAAATGAGTCAATCCTCCGATCATCCAGATTGGATTTTATGCGTCTGCACAGGCGCGAGCCAGAAGTCATGTGTCGACATGCACTCACAGTGTTGTCGAGTTCCACGGAGGGAGATCCATGGTGTACAACATAAAACCAGGAAGAAGCCAAGCTCATGCGTGTCCAAAGTTACGGGTATGCGCTTCGTTCTTTCAAGTCGATCCGTGCCGATGCTTGCTTTGCCAATCACGGCGTCGCCAGTGCAGGAGAACGACAAGCAGTTGCGCCACTCAGTATGCAACTGACCAGCTGGGTTGTCCAGTCCCGGGCTAAAATGAACAGACCAGGTCAACAAAGAGAAATCGACTGCGATATCGACGTCGGGTCGTCTTGCTGCGTCGCGCTCGCCAACGCCGCCGCGACTCTCTTGGTGGAGACATACGCCAGAGCCCACCTAGATAGCATGAGTCATTGCACATGCCAACGACGCCCTTCTCACATGTATCATGCCAGCTGCTACCCCGCTGGCTCTCGACTGAGTCCTCAAGCTGACCCGAGGTCGATTACGGCTGTGCCCTTTGCGAGGAGGTACGTAGTGCTTTCATCGTATACCTTCCTCTCGCGTCGGAAATGCCCAGTGTTGTCGATCTCTCGACTCGGACAAGGTGTCGAGTCGTCGCAGCATCGTACGCTGGTCAAATTAGTTGGCGTCAACAGTTCCGTTCGGAAAGGACGATTCTCTGGTGCAAAACTCAGGTGTGTGGGACCAGCTGGCCGCGACATACTTTGTCCAAGTCGATGACCGCCCAGGCTTTCGCCCGCCCGTCCTTTGTTGCGATGATGACGGACTCGACATTTCATTTTTCTTCCAGCAACATGAAGCACAAGGGCGTGACGTTGGAAGCATCCGACTACCGCCGCATCCAAGCCAATGCGATGGCAGGCGTCCAGCAGCTCTCCGACTTTGGCCGCGGGGACACGTCGCTCTCGCTCTTCCACGGCGAAGGTGACACGCGCGTGTACCAGCGCAAGGTCCCTGGCTCAACCTACGGCGAACTCACGAGCTGCGGCCCGCTGCCATGTTCGCTCGACGAAGTTCACTACGCGCTCTACAACGCAAGTTCCAAGCACCACCGCACGTTCCTCGCGCTCCATTACGGCGACGACTACCTCGAAGGGTCCGTGCTCAACACAACGTACCGCGCTTCGGACGACGACCCGTTCCTCTTTTTCGGTGTCAAGTACCTCAAGATGTACATGCCAGGCACGACGATGTTTGAGCCTCGCGATGCGATCTACATCGAGTTCTCGGCGAGCTCGACCGATGCCCATGGCCGCCGCGTCGTCTTTATCCTCAAGGAGACACATCTCTTCCATGAAGCGCCGCCGTATGCCGAAGTCGTCCGCTTCAACTTTCACTCGATGCAATTGTTTACGGAAATCGGACCCGACCACCTCGAAGTCGTGACGCGCGTCACACTTGACTCGATGGGCAAGATCCCGACCTTCCTCTCCAAAAAGTATGTCCTCCGTGAACTGCTCCTCGGGACGCAGTTGCCGCAACTGCTTCAGAAACGCCGGCTCGTGGATTCGTCGCCGACCAATGGCCACGTCGCCCCGCCCATGTACGTGTCTCGTTGTTTGTGCTGCTGGCAATTTGTTGTTGCCAGCAACACTCTTTTGCCACCATGTAAAGTGACGCGTGTCGACCTGTAGCTCGGACAAAGCGTGCACGTCGTGCAATGCCAAATTCGGCGCGTTCCGCGCGGCGACGCATTGTACCGCCTGTGGTCATGTACGAACTCGTGGGCTGTCTCGAATGTCTCATGCATGGACGCAGGGTATTTGCAAGACATGTCGCGTCGTGGTGTTCCGCGCAATGCAAGTGAAGTCCGTGAGTCCCGTCGCCAAGCTCTGTTTTTGCAAAGCCTGCTCGATCCAAGCGCGTGTCTCCCGCGCCGCGAGCGTCCACCACACCGGCTCTGGTACACTCCTGGTCATCTTCATCTCACGAGACCATGTAGCGCCGAGTCATGCGGCAAGCAGCAGCAGTGTGCTCAGCTACAGCGGCCAGAGCGACCCGATTGACATGATGAGCTCCAAGGCGAGCGACGCCCAAAGCGACCTCATCCCGCTCGAGACATTGGACCTCGCGAAAAAAGCATCCCATGCATCCATGGTGCGGCGGTCGTCGTCCGACTCGACCATGCCCATCGACATTAGCGGCCAGTCCTTGGTGATCGACCAGTGGATGATGGACGGCGGCGGCAGCGTCGCAGCGTCGTCGCAGGCCGACTCGTCGGCGTTTGAAATCCTCCAGCACATGCACGAGAGCCTCGAAGATCAAAAGGTGCTTTTGCAGATGATGCGCCTTCGCATCGCCGAGAAGGAACGGCAGCAAGGGCTCGGGAAGCGCGCCGCGCCGAATTCTTCGTCGTAATTTATTGTCCGTGGTTGATCTGTGCATCGACGCACGAAGCGGGGATTGCAAGAGAGGGGACACCACCTCGTTACAACTTGCGGCTGTCCCGGCGACGGCATCTGCATGGTGTGCGAGGGAGCGGCAATGTGGCAATGAGGAGCAAACTGGTGGCCTCGAGAATGAATGGCGGGGGCGACTCGTGTGGCCTCACGCTGTGATGATGTAGACACTGCTGCATGTGACAGACAGAAGAATCCCCAGAGACAGCGAAAGCTCCGCAACAGCGCAACTCGATGATCACGACGCAGTGGGTTGCCACCCATGGTAAACGCATTCCATGCATTGTCTAACTCAAACTGGATTTTTGATTGGCTATAATGAACATCAATCGACGATTTGATTGGTGGACAAATCGGGAGTGAATTATTCAGCGCCCATACGATCGAAGGTGATGAGTTATACAAGTGGTCGAAATAGCTGGGTTAGGTGGCCAGACGAGACGTTTTTGCTTTGACCTACCTGTTTAAACCATTTCATCACTCATACTCTCCCATGAGGGCACAAATAACGTTTCTTTGGTGAATACGTTTTATGTTTGACGTCCTACCACCCCTACAGTATATAGCGTGTTATGACGCTGGCAACATCCAGCTATTCCGTGAGGTTGAAAACTTGTTTTAAACAAATGCGCGCATTTGAAACGCGCACATATTTTCGCCTGCAGCGCAAGAAGAAATGGCGGACAGCACGATCATGGGCGACGTGGAAGACATGGAACCCGTGTTCATGGGTAGGTGAACGGTGGCGGCTGCGGTGGAATCACATACATGCGTAGATAAGAAGGCAAAGCGGCGTCTGTATGACCGGAAGAAGCAGAAGAAGAAGCTCGCAGAAGTCAAGATGCTGCAAAACCTCATCCAGGACCTCTCGGTCAAGGCGGGCGAACTCAAGTACTTCAAGCAGAGCATGCTTCCTTGGAAAGACATTGCCATCTCTCTCGGTCGCGAAAGCGCTGACGCGTATGATGCGAATCGCATGCTCCGCGGCGAACTCTTTCAAGTCGAGAACCTCGCGATGGAGATGGGCAAGTGGGTCGTCGCCATGCAGTCCCCGCCCGTGCCGGTGCCTATCTCCTCATCACCCCTTCTCACATGATGCGCAGCATGCCCCCAAGATCCAACACACGTGCTGGCGATACACGTCCCTCCCCAAGTCGGACGCCGCACGGCTCATGGGCTTTGACTGGATCACCCAGCATTTGTACCACAACATCGACCGCTTCGTCGACCAGTGCCGCTTCCCGTCCCATTTCGAGCGGCATTTCTCCATCCACGCCGAGTTTGTCGACGACACGCATCTCGTGGATCAATGCGCCCAGCGCGTCGAGCCGGTCTCGCTGGACGTGGCCGCAAGCATTCTCCACAACACAATCTTCCAATACCCTGGCCATGACAAGGTAGATCCTTGTTCGTCTTGCATGTGACAACTCCCATGCAGGTGCTGGAAACCCCTGGCGCTGACATGCATTACGTCCGATACAAAGCCGCGGTCGGGCAAGATTTCTTCTTTGAGAACACCCTCATGCGTGAATTCCGGGACGCGAAACGGTATATCATCGTCGTGCATGTGATTTCCGACGACGACAAGCATCCAAATGTCGGCGTCCGTCGGGATTGGACCCAATGGTATCCGCGTGGTTGAACGGGTGCAACGCTGAGAGGGTGATGTAGGTATATGGCGGAAGCTGTGGACGCGACGCACACTGTCATCCGAGAAGGCATGCGATGGTACGGCCTCCGCACAGCCAAACGATGTCTCTCGATTGAAGAAAGCACGGCCAAGTATGGCCCACTCCTCGCGTCCTTGCCGACCGAAGAGGCCAAGCTCGCCAAGTACGAAGCCTACCTCCAGAGCAACATGCAAATCGAGTTTGAGAAAGATTGCGGCGACTTTCGAAACCTCATGGCCCAACACAACCCATCCGTCTAAATATATTCTACCAACGAATTGTCTGAGGAAAGCCAGGAGCTGGACGAAACGCAAGGTGCGATCGTTTCGAGCGACAGAGGAACGGCGTTGCCATCGGCGGCGGATGGACCAAGAGATGGCTTTGCGGCTTTGTTGTTGGGACACGCCCACCGCGTGTTGGTCGGTCTTCTTCGTTCGGGCCACGTAGTTACAACGTGGCATCCTTGTACAACCGCGTACTTTGTGTTGCAATTTCAAGCCTATCTAGTTCGATGTTTCTGCGTGAGGGGACGACGGACTTGAGTTCACGTGGGAACAAGGAAGGGTAGACCCATGGAGCTCTACCATGCAGCCGCGGGGGTGGACTCTGAAAGGATGTATTGAGAGAGAACGACAAAGGCCAAGCGAAAGGGAAATGATTTGTCGTGCCCTGCAAGAGAGTATCTTTGTCTGCAAAACAACGCTGTGGCTCATATCGAGCTCGAAAAAGAGGCACTTGAGTTTTTCTCGAGTGGATGATTAATTGCAACCACACGAGGCTTGTTGTGTTCAAATGTCATGGAGAAGCCAAGGGACTGGCTCAGCAAGGCCAATGATTTCGACGCGACGAACCCAGGAGAACAAAGCGTGGATGTGAATGGACGAAAGCCGACCCACAGCCATCAATTCCCCTAATCAAGTTGTATTGAAGATGAAAGGCAACTGCGGACGAAGAGTGATCGGCACTTTGAGCATTGCAAGAGAGGCTTCGATCCTCGTTATTTCATTTGGTAAACCCATGCCCACAAATGAGTGCATGGACATTGCGTTGACCGTATCAGGGCGTGCCAATGAAGTGTAATTCATGCGGGCTAGATGCCTCCACCATGAATGAATATGTTCACGAAGTACTCATGAAGGCAATTATTGTAGCAGTTTTGCATACAAATTTGTTGACTTGGATGGGGAAAAGAGGAATGATTTGCAAGTCTGCGAGAGAAAACTCACTTCACCTTCCCACTTTTGATTGATTTCGTCTGTAGAAGGTTTGCAGAGTGACTCTCAAATCTCTCCATGTGCGAGGGAAAGGACGTCTGAGCATATCGCTTCCGCCAAATATTGGGCATCAAATATACGGCGACCAACGACATCACATCCTTTGCTTTAAAGCTTTCGTCGTGCATCATATTTAAATAAAATCAGGAAAATATATTGTCGAATTTTACTTGAGTAGATCTAATAGCGGTAAAATTCTATTTCAACATGGTAATTCAAGTGCAGGATGTCAAAGGAGGTCGTCACATGTTGATGTCAAAGTTTGGTCGTTGGATCCCCTCCTGTTGGCAACTGTCGGCGAAGATTCCACCAACCCACACACTCCAACTTGTTCTTGCGTTCAGTCTTCTTGACTCTGCAGTCTCATGCGGCGATGGATCGCTGCATTTGTCCCCGCGGCGTTGCTTCTTGCAGGCGCTGATGCGGTCGCGCTTGTAAGGCCAGACATGGGTCCCGACGGGCAGTGGGGCCAAAGGTGGCCAAGTCTGCCTGATGCCCGAAACACGACGACTCGAGGCCCCACGACGAACACATCGAAACCAACGACCTCCGTCATCGTCATGAGTCCGCCATCACCGACACCAGTACCAAGCGCACCCGTGACGCTCCAGGTCTTCGTCAGCACTCCGGAAACACCATCGGCACCGATGCCGACTCCACCAGCCGCCGGAGGCCAAAATCCAACAACCGCATCCCCAGTCACAACTACTGCACTTCCAACAACATCGACAGCAACGCCGCCGACGGCAACAACGACATCCGCAATCACTCCATCAATCAAAGCAGTCACAACAACGGCAATCCCAATGACAACGTCACCAGTGACACCTATTGTAAGACCCATATCGGCGACTCCAATGGCCACTGCCTCTCAAACCACGGCACCAATTACAACAATGCCCCCAGCATCTGCGCCCCCAGCAGCAATGACCACATCTTCAGCCACTTCACCCCCAAGAATGACGACAGCAACACCAACTGCATCCACAACACTCCCTGTGAATACAGCAACACCATCGACTACAACTCCAGTCACTACAGCCCCAGTGACCACAGCAATACCAACGACTACACCTGTATCCTCAACACTCCCTGTGCCTACATCAACACCAACAACCACACGTCCAGCCACTACACCCCCAATAACCACGTCTACAACATCACCAACGACTACAACTACATCCATTACACCCCCAATAACCACATCAACACCATCACCTACGACTGCAACTCCAGCCACAACACCCTCAATAACCACATCAACACCAACACCAACCTCGACAAATGCAACCACAACACACCCTCTTACCACAGCAGCGCCAACACCAACTACGACAACTCCAACCACTACACCTCATGTGACTACACCAATTACCACAACTCCAGCGACGTTAGTCCCCCCAGCCACTTCGCCATCAACAACTGCACCCCCAGTAACTACACCAAGACCCAAAACCCCACCCCCAGAAGTTACGACAACTGCCACCCCCCGAACAAAGACCCCCATAGAAACTGACATGCCCCTCTTGGCGACTCCGCCCCCTTCCGAGTTGTCCAACTTGAGTCTCTCGATTCTCGCGAAATCCAATCCGCCCGCGACGACGTCGGTTCAGGACCTCTTGGTTGACAACACTCTTGCCATCACCATCTCGTCTGGTTCGTCATCCAACATGGAGCTCACGGCTATCCCTCGCCCCCCCGCACGGACCCCCCGAGGTGACACGAGTCACCTCTCTCCAGATAACATGGCTCCGTCCACCGCTCTCACGGGCGCCGACACCTCTAGCAACAAGACAACTCGATACCTCTGCAATGCCGTCGTCGGACTCACGCTGGTTTTTCTCGCGTTTTTCCATTACATTGGCATTGACCCGACTTTTATCGCGCCAGAAGATGGCCTTGCCCCCAACGCATGGGAGCTGCCCGCCTTTGCATCGTTCGTTCAATCCTTCGCGGCACTCGCGTGTGCCAACGTCGTCGCACCGGCCGCGACCTTTGCCACGTTGGTCGATTCGTTCTCGTGGCTCATCTTTCTCGTTCCAGGACCCGCCGACGAAGATGGGGAGGATGCCGCCGTGACTACGCAATCGCTCGTTGGCCCCAGCCGACGCCTCTCGTCCGACGACCTCTACGACGCCTTTGGCATCCAGCAGTTTGCCTTGCGGCTCCATGTTGATGAGCGTGATCTCTTTCCCCGCGCATGGGCGTTCTTCTTGATCCTCGTCGCGCTGCTCCTCTTCCTCACGATCGTCACAGCTCTCCTCTCCTCGTGGGTTGACTGCCGCCGTCGCCGCCGTCCATTGTTGTTGCACAGCCTCTCGTCGGTCGGTATGTCCAACGTTTACTCCAACACGCTCTGCCAAGTGAGCCGCCGACTTGTGGGCTTTACCGTCTGGGTCGCCACCCTCGCCGTGTTGCCCCTCACTCTTGTCTCGACTTACGAACTCGTCCAAGACAAGCACTCGGTCCAAGGCTTTGGCTCGCTCTCGGGGATCTTTGCCCTCGCTTCGCTCACTGCCATCGGCTTGGCCATCATCTTGGCCGCCTTCGTGGTCCATCGACTCCCCGAAGTCGCACTGAGCAAGTTCCGACTCAAGCAAACCGTGGGCTTCCTCTACGTCTCCTCGGCGTACAAACACCGCACCTTTTTCGCCGCCACACTTGTCGTGCACTTTGCCACCGGCGTCGTCCTCGCCGCCGTCACGTCCACATCCGCGCAGATGCTCACTCTCGTCGGTGTCCACAGCATCTACCTCCTTGCGATCGTCGTCCGCCGCCCATTTGTCGACCGGCTCCATCTCGCCTGCGCCGCGTTCTTGGAAGCTCTACTCGTGGCCATCTCTGGCTTGGTCTACGCCATGGCCTGCACCTCTGATGCCCACCACATGCAGGACCTCGGAGTCGCCGCCGTCGTCGCTGCCTGCATCGGGCTTGGCCTTGTCTTCCTCCGAAGCCTCATCAAGCTCTGGACCTTTATTGCCGGCTGGGGCAACAACACCGGCGCCACACTCTCGACGTATGGTCTACGACGAAGTTGTCTCCCATTGCGATCGGCGCTGCCGCCGTCGACAACTCCGCGGCCGCACAGCGAGGACGGCGACGCCAGCGCCAGGACTCAGTACATCAGCCTCACGTCTCCTGCCCCCGCTGCTGTCGCCACCACCAAGACCATCCAACTCAGCGAGCGACGCCAACAAGTAGTATAGGATAACAACGTCTTGAGACTTCTGCAGCGTGCTGCAACCGTCGCCCGCATGTGTTGTCGCGAAGCGTCACCAGGCTCCGGATGCTGGCGCTTATTCCCTTATATCGGCTGTATACACCACCTGGCCTAAAAATAACCCGGTCTTGGGGATCAAATACCGGGTATATACTGAGTCTTGCATGCAATATAGACTTGACCTCACATGGTCCGCGTTTTAAGGGAATTATGTATGTTCTTGAACCTCCGCATGCACTTATTTAAATTCGTAAATTAATATGCGTTTCAGTACCTTTGATGGACAGCAAATCATTTAAATACGACTGGAAATAGTGTAAACTTGTATTTGTAACATCGGGGATTGACCAAGGCCACTCTCATTAGACTCTATGTGCACTCTCACTTTTGAATAAGCTAGTTTGTATATTGGAGGAATTTTGCTCTCGTGGAACTCTCTTTTTCAAGGGAGAGTCCCATGACATTCGGTCGATCTCGTGGGTTTCCCGAGCCTTTCTTTCGCACGCACCCTAAAGCTGACACCCACGTTCGTCAAAAACAATGTGTTACTTTCAAAGTTTCATCGTCGAGTATGCGAGGCTCCTTCGTGGCGATCCTCTTACTCGCATCGGCCTCTGTGCAGGCAGCTTACTTCCCGCGCGACGGCCTCCTCGTGCACCAGTCCGTCGTGAGCAAGGAAGCAGCCGTGCACCAAATCGAGTTTGGCTCTGCCGGACGAACGACCGGCGACACCCCAACACCAGCTCCTCCTCCGACGACGGAAGCGACTACTAAACCCACAACGACAGCGACAACTATCACCACGGTCACGCCCAAGCCAGTGACTACCACCTCAGTCACACCGAATCCGGTGACTACCACCAAGGTGCCACCGACGACGACGACAACGACTCGTGCCCCGACAACATCGACCCTTGTCCCCACCACGACAACCACAACGCAGACACCTCGAACCACGATCTCTGTGACTCCGACGGTGACATCGACGACGGTGGCCCCGACGCCTTCGACAGCAGCACCGACGCCGCACCCCATGCCGCCGCCTGCGACGACTCTGGTTACCAATGCCACGACCCCAGCGCCCACGCAAGACCCAACACCCAAGCCAAGCCCTCTCGCAACACCCAGCCCAACGACCACGACTACGCCCAAGCCCACACCGAATGCTACAACCATAAGCCCTACACCAGAACCCACGGACACGCCCATCACGACTCCACCAAAAACTATCACCCCACCTACCACTGCTCCTACCACGATAGCCCCCACTACAACCACCCCTTCAACTACTTCTCCCACAACAACAGCTCCAACTACTACTGCTCCCACCACAACAGCTCCCACCACAACCACCCCTACTACTATTGCTCCCACCACAACAGCTCCTACCACAAGCACCCCAACTACTGCTGCCCCCACCACAACAGGTCCCCCGACAACAGCTCCCCCGACAACAGCTCCCCCGACAACAGCTACCCCGACAACAGCTACCCCGACAACAGCTACCCCGACAACAGCTACCCCGACAACAGCTACCCCGACAACAGCTACCCCG
>VJMH01000849.1:0-13112 GCA_009835185.1 Aphanomyces stellatus
TTAATATCTTTATCTTTTACATTACAAATATCAGAGGTTGTTATAGTAAATTCATCACTATAAATCATATATTTATTTATTTCATTTTTAATAAAAAAATGCAATAAGTTACATTTATTATGCTGTGTGTTATTAACTTTTATCTAAAAATTACAATATACGGGGCTACTGAAAAAGTTGTGTCTCTTGTGTCTCAAACATAATAATGTAACTTAAATATAGTATTTTATATCGAAATGATATGTAATATTGAAACAGAAGCTGTGTCTCAACTGAAAAAGTTGTGTATCTTGTGTCTCAAGTATACTATATACTACTAAGCGACTGCAACGCCTACGACGTCACAGACCGTTGGAGAGTCTTAGAATATAGTATATTAGTTAAATTAAATAAACATTAAGAAAACTTTAAATCCCCGTTATATTCAGAATAATCAATTATCATCATCATCAATATTGAATAAATTATAAGATTCAAAATCATTAAAACTATCAATCAAACATCCAAAAACTGGATCAGCTTGAGGTAAACCCAATTCAAATTCATATTTAGTAATATGACGTTTCTTAATATTTATCATAATTTTCGAAATTTCGAAATTTCTAAAATAATGAAAAAATCTATAATATAGTATTCTTAAATCATCTTATCTATATAAACATTTTTAATTTTGCATATACAAATTGTCCAGCTGTCCTTACATTTTCTACGTAACCGTAGATACTCTGCCTCCTCTTCGAGGCGGAGATTTGAAGTATCAGGTTAAAAAAATTAAATACATACCATCGATTATTCCCAAATTTTGATTGTTTAATATTATACTTAACTCTTATTTTAAATCGCAGAGGTTTGTATTATTCTATATTACTCTTTTTTTAAACTACCAAAAAAATAGAATAAATAAGTAAATAACAAGTAAAAATAGAAATGTGTCATTGTGTCAAATCATGGCCTAATATAAAAAGTCCCCACAAATAAGAAATTCTTAAAAGTGATATAAGATTTTATGGAAAAAAACACTTTTAATTTTGGGGCAATAATTGACACAATGACACGTATAATCAAAATGAAGTAAATGAATAAAACTAGATTGTTTAAGGATTCTTTAAGAAAACTTTAAATCGTTATAATTATCATTATTATTATCATCATCATCATCATCATCATCTTCAAATTTATAATTTGTTATAATATTTCTGTATTGAATATCTCCAATACGTTTTCTTTCACAATGAAAGAGTCGTACATTAGGATTTCTCATCATTCATTCTTGAAAGTTAGTTAAATTGCTTTCACGTTTTTCGTTTTTATTCAAGTTATCATATAAATCAGAACGTTTATAATTATTATATAAATCATTTATTTTAATAATATCATTTTTATTATTTGTTTTTTCATAATTAGAATTTAACCAACTAGCAAATTCATCACTATTAATCATTTACTTATTTCTATCATTTTTAATACAATCAGGAAGAGTACCTAATTTATATTTGTTAGATTTACAAATGTTGTAGTAATCTAATAATACATTCATAAATGGAAGTTTCATTTTATTTAAAAATTCAGGAGATTTGACACTATCATCGCATAAATAAATATTGTTGTATCCTTCTTTAATTTCATTTTCTACAAAATAATCAGCTTCACGAAATAACGAATCAAAATGAATAATTACTAATCGTTCTTTAATAGCATCATCAACGGCATCTAATTAGGGGATATCATTACATAATAAAAACATTGTAGGACAAATTGAAATATCAGTTTTTGATGAGTATAGACCTCGTGTATTAATAGAATTGGTGCCTGAAAGATATTTAACTGTACTAATTTTAATTGTATTGTCTTTTGCTGGTTCATTAAAGACTACAAATCGTTTATCTTCTAAATTTGCTAAACCCACATTAACACTTTCGTTAATAATAGTTGTAATGCTACCTGTATTGCCTAAATAATAATAATTCCCTAATACAGCTTTCATAATATAAGTAATTAATGTATCTTTAGAATTACGACCAGAACCAGTTAAAATAACAAATTTTTCTAATGTAATACCTCGTAACCCACTACATAAAGTAAGCAATAAAATGATTAATTTTTCAGGATCTGAAATAACTTTATTAAGATAATTAAAAACAAATTGCTTATCATTTTCAGAAGATTTGAAATAATCATAATGAGTGCAAATAGTAATATAATCTAAAGGGTCATTGTTTCTGAAAATATCCAAATCTAAATCATATGTACCATTTGTAAAACAAAGTAAATTTGTGTTTAAATCAAATAATTTGTCTTTATTAATAGTAATACGATTAATAATAAATTTTTCAGCAGATACAATATTTGAATTGAATGACAATATTTTAAAAGATTTTAAAATAGCTTCAAAATGTGTAATATACGAATCTTCAATTGCTTCATCATTATTGTATAGTAATGTATTAATATCATCATATATAGGCCTTAATTCATTAGTTAATCTACTAATAATATTATAAATAGTAGTAGTATTATTATGACGATTCCAATATTAACCATTGTAATAAAATAGTTTGTTATCACAATAACTAAATTGATTTAAAATTTCACGAGTAAACCATACAGCAATAGTTAAATCAGTATAAATATTAAATACTAATTGTTTATAATTATCATTTAAATTATACTTCGTACGAATTTCGTCAAAATTTGTATTCGTTTTAGGTATATTTTCTAATTTCCATTTATTAAATTTAATTTTATACTTTTTACAAAAATGAATAATGCTACTAATAGTTTTATTATTTGCCTTAAAACTATTCCAAATTTCTATAATTTCAGAAGCATTATATTTTTTTGATAATCTACTAAATTTATCCCAAATATTAAAGGCTTGTTTTTATCATCTAAAATATTAAATAAACATACTCCAATATTAATCCAAATTATACGATTATCTGATTCAGTTTTAGTTAAAATGTCAACTAACGATTATATTTTTTCAATATCTTCAAATTGTATACTATAACGCAAGTCGTCAATATTTTTGCGAGTTACAATTTCAGTTTTAGAGTGAGTATTACGGAGTAATACCTTTGCGGTATTATTACCAATTAACAATTCAATTAACTCATTAGGCATATCGATAATAGGCATATCATTAAAAGGTTTTCCTATAATAGCACATTTATTATCACTTAAAATATCAATAGACAATCCATTATCACCGTGAATTTGAGTAATAGATTTAACAAATGAATTATATTTATAATACACATGAATGCCTTTGCCAGATACTAATTTTTCATTATATGTTTGACTGAATAATTCAAGATTTTTATTGTAAAAATCAATACCATCTAGTTCATCTTCTTTAGGAATATCAAAATCAATACATATAATATCATTTCGTTCACCAGTTAATACTGCTTTATATTAAATATTTTCATCATAAATAGATGTTTTTATTTTGTTCCATCCTTTAATAAATGTATTGTTATTGGAATTTATTTTACCCGACTTAGTAAATATTAAATTAGCAAAAATAGTAATTTTATCTTCAAAAATTGTATTCATTTTTACTTATAATATATTTGTAATATTTATTTCTAATTTAAAGAAAAGATATAAATATATATATATACCACTAATCAAACAATCTTTTTAAAACTTCTTAATGCAAGAAGATTTTTTTTTGTAATACAATTACAACTATTTTTAGATATTATATATATCTATAATATATTTTATATTTAATTAACATATATAAATTAAATAGTAAATATGAAAACAGTAGCAAAAAAAAACTAAAATGAAGTGATTCATTGTTTAAGCCTGCATTTGTAATATGTTAGAAGTATCTACGACATTGTTATTATTTTTAATAGACATAATAATTTTATGCGTTTTTGTTTTAATATGATATTTTTTATTAACTTTGACGATAGGCTTACCGCATTTACATGTTAATACGATATTATTATTATCATCATAATATTTCATTTCATGGCTTAATTTTTCATATTCTTCTTTTGTTGGAGTTTTTCTTTTCATTGAATTGTGTGGGATGTTATAAGATTTTCTAACGGTCTGTGACGTCGTAGGCGTTGCAGTCGCTTTAGTAGTATATATATAGATATATATTTTATTTATACAAATGAAATATGCGAACTTGTTTATATATGTATCAATTTATATTTAGATAGAAATTGAATATCATAACATATGTATTCTATTTTTAGAATTTCTCTCATAATTTGTTATTTTAGGTCGAATTACTCTGATACTTTGTTATTTATCTAAACTAACTAGTTTATATAGTTATTAAACCTCTATCTTTTAGTTATTAATTATTTTAGCTTCCATATGTTAATTTGGTTTGTTAACAGTAAATACTCATTATTATTATTATTCCAAAATTTAGGTGTCAATATGTCAGGTGTCACGGGGGGTCTCACACCTATACTATATATAACTATTATTATTATTATTATTATATATACTCTACTTTATATATTAGCATGACACCTTGACACCTGTAGTAAAAGACTATATAATATAGTCTTAAATATATGATTTACTAGTGTTTTAGAATGTCTTAGAGGTGTCTGGTATAGCCTAACACCAAGGTGACACTTTGACACCTTTTAGGTGAGGTGAAAGATTGCATATTTTCTTTTGAACTGTATCTTTTAGCTTCTGAAGGTGTTGCTTGAAGATTGAATATTTTAGCTTAATTTATCGTTCCGAGCTTGATGCTAGTCATTTAGATGCCCGAGTTTCGAGGGGCAAAAATAGGGGGAGAATTTTCAATTCACTTCTTTCTTCTCTGTATTTTTTGCGGTCACAATGTCCAACGAGGTGCCCTACGGCATCCATGACCTTCGAAACAACAAGTCCCGTGTGGTTACCTTTGCAATAAAAATCTCCGAGCCATCCGACATGGGCAACGGCAACACGGCGGTTCAAGTGGTAGACGGCGGGGTGAAGGCTGTGGGTTTCTTCAATCACCGCTGTCGTGAACGTCAGTTCTTGCAGCGCTTCCCATTGATCGAACGAGCCAAACGTGGACAGAAGGCCGGCACTCGTCTCGGACTTTGGCTGCAACAGCAGGATGCGAGGCCAGCATGTAGACAACCCAGCAGATCGAGGCGCCTGTGGTTTCATGACCAGCCAACATGAAAGTCATGGTATGCACCATGGCATCGCCCGAAGTGACCTTGGCGTCGAGCATCGCATCGAGCAAGTAATGTGGTTTGCCATCCAAGGCCTTGTTGGCAATTTTCGCTGTGACGACGTCACCCATGATCTGGAAGAGCTTGGTGCGGGCGCGGAGGCGTTTCCGGAGGGACGGAATGGGGAAGTGGGAGAAGCCAGGGATCAACTGCCCTCGTTGACGCAGGCGTGATCTTCAAGCAAACGAGCTCACCTCAAGGCGGCGCATTGCTGAGGCGACAAAATGTCGTTGAGTGTGTTACAATCCTCCGACGGTCTGCTCGGAGGCGACGGCGCTCAGACAGTCAACGGGGCTTCATCTCGTTTCAGGAGGAATTTGTCGAGGGCCGTCAGGCAGCAGAATTTGGCTCGTGCCAAAGAAC
This sequence comes from Aphanomyces stellatus, assembly GCA_009835185.1. Classification (NCBI taxonomy): domain Eukaryota; phylum Oomycota; class Saprolegniomycetes; order Saprolegniales; family Verrucalvaceae; genus Aphanomyces; species Aphanomyces stellatus. Next base: position 5,580 of record VJMH01000849.1, read on the forward strand.
CGCAATTCTGGTATGGACTTGGCACAATCCCCCGACACAAGGATCAAAAGGACGCAAGGTATAGGGTCTCCGGGTAAAGGGTCGACGATGGACGTTACAGGCTTGCAGAACCAGTGACGGCCTGTTTTGGACGTTCATGTATCAAGCGAAAGAACCCTGCAACATACAAAACTTCCAAGCATTTTGACGTGCACAAATGGATCACTGCGGTTCTTAAGACCCTTGGACATTTGCACGACCCATTGAGCGATTCATAGCAAGGATGCTGAGGGCCGTGCCCAAAGGTGCGGTAGTATGCTATTCAAAGGGCGGTCGAAAAAGGGTCTTGGACTTGCACAAGGCCGAGCTAGAAACTCCCCACCTTGAGGCACTCAAGTCGTGACTAGCACAACCGTCGACGGGTTGAAGGTGAGTGGCAATTTCGTCCAATCTTTGTGCGACGGTATCTTACGTTGTCCTTTCGTGCCTTTTAATCCCCTGCTTGCGAGTTGTCGGAAAAAATATAGTTTTGGTGATGGTACATACTCCATGTTCAAATCTCAAGTTGCTTGGTTCAGCACTTTCAAAACCAGTCGCAAGCTGAAGTCTATTTTGACTTGAGTGTCGCATCTCACGTGGTTGAAGCATGTCCCACGCGGCGCGGCTGCTCTCCCGTTAGCCATTCGCTTAAGTACAGCCAGGATTGTGGATCCGTCGACAGCCAATACTTTATCGAACGGAATCGAGTACTTTAACGAGAACAATCCCACGACCGACGCTCGCGCACCCGGTCGACGCACACACATTTGAATCCGAAACACCCATGACCTTTACCTCTGACAAGAGTCCGGCCATGTCCCCCTCGAGCATCAACGCCATCGCGTCCTTTGACCACTCGACCCCTGCGTCTACCTATGTCGAACACGGCGCCGAGAGTGTCCGCCTCCTCCTCGCGCGCGAGGCTGGCGCCGACCACACCCAATGGTCCGAGGCCCGCCGCACCGCCGACAACATCGTCGTCTACCGCGGGGTCGTGCCGCATTCGTCCTGGAACTGCATCAAGACGACCGCGCGCATGCAGTGCTCGGCCGCGTTCTTGGCTGCCAAGCTCGTGGACGCGAACGAATTGACGACGTACGACACCATGTCGGCCGTGTGCCATCAAGTCGCAACGATCGACGCCTACACGAGCGTGCGCCACGTGCAGGCCAAGCCTGTGTTTCCGACCCGGGCCCGCGACTTTGTCGTGCTGACCGTCCAAACGACCGACGCCAAGGACGACGACGCCGCGATTGTGATTGCCACGCGGTCGATCCACCACTGCGATGTCCCCGATGATGCCAAGCACTTTGTTCGCGGCGCAACCCTCCTCTCGGGCTACATCCTCCGCGTGGTTAACGACCACACGTGTGACTTGACGCTGATTGCGCACCTCGACCTCGGCGGCAACATCCCTGCCTCGCTCATCAACCTCTTGGCCGTGGACTCGCCCATCAAACTCGTCAAGCGACTCCAAGAGCTCTATGAACCAACCAAGCACAACGATAATCGCACAACATAATAAAATGGATGGCTATTTAAGACTCTTGGCGAAAGGTAGATTAGGAAGCATGAGTTTGGAATTCAAGATTGTCTGAAGTCGGCCATTCACCACGACGTTATTCAGAGGCTGAGGGATCGTTTCGCTTGGTCGACGACGTTGAAGTTGCCGTTGTGTGAAACCGCTGCTTGAAGATGCCGTTTCCTTTGTGGCTATTTTAGTCGACGATGGCGTGGCAGTGTTGGCTTGTGTACTTTGACCCATGGACGAGGCGGCGCCGCGGCACGGATGATCCGGCGATTCACGATCCTAGACCATCTCTCGCAGAACGCGATGACCAACCCGCTCGGGTTGAATGAATTTCTAAAAGAAATCGACGAGCCGCCACCCAAAGAGCCACCGTCGTCGGTCGCATCATCATCGGCGCAGAGACCCACTTTGGCCCGCCGTCGCCCTCGCTCGACTGGGCATCCGCTCCACCGCCCCATCGCGCAGGTTGACGACGACGACGACGAAGATGACATGGACCAAGACGAGCTCTACCACCGCATCCTCCAGCACCCCGACTTGTCGCAGCTCGACACGACGACAGTTGAGATTGCCGACGGCAAGCACCACATCCACGACGGCGACCAGGAGATCATCGTCTCCACCCCCGTCTCGGCCTACTGCTTGAGCCGCCCGTCCACGCCAGCTAGGGCGATACAAGTCCCGGTGGACGCAGTAAAATCCACGATGGCGCGGGGTAGCCAAGGCCAGCCGTCGACGGCAAAAGACCGATCGGCGCGCCACCAGCTCAGCCAGGACGTGGTCGATGTCCTCCGACGGCACAAGGAGGTTCAAATGAAGCGGTCGACCATCATGACCCACAGCGTCGTCCAGCGCCAACTCAAAGCCATGTGGTACCATACTTTGGAGGGCCGACAGAGGAATTTTCTGCGGCTAACGTAGGCACGTCGTCGTCAAGTCAGCCCAAGGCGGCGTGGTTGTCGACGAGGCTGCAGGCATTTCGATGGAAGACTACCTTGCGTTTTATTCGACGCTTCTTGGCGGGTTAACCTTCGGCTGGGACGATCACATGGGGGCGTCCATCTTGCAAAGGGCATGGGAATGCGACCGCCGCGGGTTGGATGCGTTGGACGTCGACTGTTTTTGCATGTCGCTCTTCTTCTTTGTCGAAAAAGTACGTACTTTGTATGCGGTCGTGGATGAGGGGATCCCAAACACACGACCACCGTGCGTTGTAGTGGGTGGACGACACGACGCTCCCAGAGTACAAGCGAGTGCTCAAGCTCCTGCGCGACATTTATTTGGGCAAGGCACCAACCAGCGGCAGCAATCTTGCGAAACCCACGCTGCACAAGTACAACCAGCAACTCGAACAAGAAGCTGAGCACCAAGCACTCAACATCGTCCTTGGCAAATCAGTCGACTTTGATGCCGTGGCCTACTTGCACTACAACAACGCCGTCGATATGTTGTCGGCATCCCCGGTGACACACCGCCGTCACTCGACCGTCGTCCTCGACGGCAGCAGCGCGTCGACGACGCGTGCGATCCAGTCGAGCATGCAAATTCAAATCACCGTTAAAGACAAGCCAAGACCTGCGACGGGCGGCGCCATCCGCCAAAAGGACAATCCGCCGCCCTTGGTGACGTCTACGTCGTCGTCATCGCTAGGAGAGTCCACCAAACGAGACATCACGCCTCCGCCAAAGCTGGCGATGGCAGCGACCGCATCCGTGCCGTTGCTTCCCGTCTGTCGGGACCGACTCCCTGGCGGCGGCGCCTACAAACCCTTTGGAAAGAAGGGCTCGTACCGCAAACTCCTGCCCCAGTTGTAACAACCACCCTACCTGTACACACACGCACATTTTGTCACAGCCTTATTTAGCTTGAACATACTAACATACTACCCCCCTGTAATATACTACGACAACCTAGTCCTTTGATTCTGTCGTGCGAATCTGATGCGCCTGATTCTTGCGTCTTCAACTCCATTTAACTTTGGGTGGCGGCTGCCAGCGCATGGTACAAGGAATACCAAATGCGGATCTTGGCCTTGTCTGCATCCGTGGCGCATCGCTGGTGCTGCAACAGAAACCGCACATTCCACTGCTGGATCACCCTTGTCCACTGACCAAGCAGCAGTTCGGGTTGATTCACTTTGGTGTCAACAGTGTCCAGTTCCCCCAAGGCACTCCGCGTCGCTTCAATCAACTGCGCCATCTCATCGGGCGCGACAGGCGGCGGCGACTGATACGCTGCGGCGCCCGCATAAAGTTCTTGAAAGAGATTGCGGCTGTCGGGGTCGTGGCAGGCGAGGAGCTTCACCACAAGTGGCGGGGGCGCGTCCAAGGGGAGCCAGCCGTCGAGCACAACCCAGACGTTGTTGTCGCGCGCCAGCGGCACTTTGACTTTGAGCCAGCGGTCCGATGAGCATTGAACGGTCGTGACGACCACTGACGTGGCCACGGAGGCATCGTCGTTGGTCATAAGCGACACCAAGACATGCCAGTGAACGGGCGCGACGGCCGCCCCCAGTGGCGGGATGGAGTGCAAGAGCGCGGCGATGGCTTTGACGCGGGGAAGGCGGAGGTTGAGTTGAGCATCGATGGATGCGAGCACGTTGACTGATTCGAACACATTGCTGGCGGCGACGGGGTCCGCGGCGGGCGGGTGTTCCGTGAGGGGCACGCGGTCATCCGTGTCGTGGCCTCCTGGGCGTTGGTGGTTCCAAGTTTGAAACACGGCCAACTTGAAGAGAGCGTTGCGTTTGTGTGGCTGCAACGCGCCGTGTTTTTGCTGGACGAAAAATGATATGTTGACGGTAAAAAATGATACGTTGATGGTCAAAAATATGAGTGTACCTTGTAGTGGTCGAGCTCAGAGGTAAAGTCGCGGACACAATCTTGAATACGCTCGGCGGCAAGGACAGACGTACCAAGTGAATCGATGTAAAGTGCTTGCATGACCAGCGACGTTTCGTGCAATTGGGCCTGCCTCGTCTTGAAGCCACTGAAAACAAATGCAGGCGTACATGCATGAGATGGTCCAATTTGGCAGCGTCATTGGCACATCGATGCAATTCCGCGACGACCGACTCGAGTTCTTCGGTGGGTTTGATTTGTGTTGGCGATACAAATGTCTACCAAGATGGCCAGGATGACGTGGCAGCGTGAAACGGCAAGACACGAGATACCTTTTGAAGGGCGCGGTTGGCAGCATGCAGTGCCGCGACCCATTCCGTGACTTGGGGCACGTGCCGCGTGATCGCCCGCATGTGGATGTGCGTGGGCCAGTTGACTTGCTTGGCTCTCTTCTTCAAGTACGTCCCCACGACGTGGACGCAGACGAGCACGATCACAAACGTGTGGACAAAGCCAAAGAGGGCCAGCTTGACCGAGTCGACTGTGAGTGCGCTTTTGATCGGGTTGGACGAGAGCAAGACTGAAATGTCATGAGGACAGAGTTGGAAATGCATTGTCGTACCCATGATCGCATTGAAACACAAGAGAATGTCGAGCAAGAAACACAGTTGTGCGGTCGTGCGGCACCGATACGGCTGGGCCAAGAGGACACGGTAGCTCACATCCAGGATGACCACCATGCAAAACAAGACCCCCTGGTACGGCTGCATCGTAATGGACGGATACCGCGACCGGCCCAGCGCAAAGATAACGAGCAGGATGAGCTTGACGACACAGACAAGGACAGGTCTGGTCATCATCCGCCGCGTGAACGAAGCATAGAGGCCAACGTGGAGGATGTGGTAGTCGTCTGACGTGTTCAAGAGGAATCCGAGTTCTTTGCCTTGGAGAAACGTTTCGTGGCACTCTAGAAGCCACGATGACGTAATCTGTCGTCGGATTGTACCAGCTGACCTGGGGCATCAAACGCACCGACGACCATGATGCGGCGGTAGAGCAGCATGGGAAAGCCAACGAGAAAAGGCAACCCGAGGCCACCGGCGATGATCGTGACGACAAGTCTAGGCAATCGTACACATCAAACGAGATCGAGGCAACGCGGACAGCATACACGTGGGCAGTGCCATGACAGGCAAACGATGGATCGACGCTCATGGTCGAGAGGATCTGCGACGTGTCGAGCGGGTTGACGGCGTCTTGGCAGTGCCAGAGGCGTGAGACGGCGACGCCAATGGGCAAGTAGAGCAGCTGGAAAAGGGCGAGGAGTGCGTTCTGTAGCTTGGCCATTTTGACGAGGAAGCGAACGTCCCCTTGGCGGGTCCAATGCGCGCTGAGGGCGGCGTAAAAGCCAAGTGCGAGGTACGGCAGGCACGCGTACGCGAGGGCGTAGACCCAGTAGCCTTTCATTTCACCCCTGTCGGAATCAGATTCTCAGACGCAAAAAATGATATGCTGGTACCAATGGGAAAAGGGCGGGTTATCTTGGCCCATGCCGGCCCCCGTGTGCGTGAGACTCAGGAAATCCAAGCCAAAGACAAGGGTCCATCGTGTGGCCGCGAGCCACCGCGACGGCCACGGCCAAATCTGCGACAGCTGCCACATGAGGCCGAAGATCTGGAGCGTGTCGACTGCGACGAGGCATTTTTCGAGCCAGAACCGACTCACTTTGCTATGTCGCGACTATATATCATTTTGGAAGACGACTAATGACGCACCGTTTCGAGCGGGCGAGTTCGGCCAACAAGCGCTGGGATTCCTCGTTGAGGCCTTTGGACGATGTGTTGGCATACTGAAGGAGTGCAAGGACAGGTTGAACCCGACTGCGCATGACGGCGGCATTCAACCGAGCATTCTTGTCCATTCTCTCAGGGAAGATGTTGAAACGGGGGCTGAAACAACGTAACGGCCAGGCTGGATGTCATTGTCGAGCAACGCGATATAGGACGGTGCGAGTTCAATGGTGGAGTCAAAGTGAGCACAGATATTTGACAGAAGCAACGAGTAGTCTTGGGCGCAATCTCCGTTCAGGAAATGGTTTGTTGATGCCTGCTCTATGGACGACCTTTCTTGACTTGCCGAATGCACATTCAAACCCAAATCTACTTTTGCAAGATGCGGCTGGCACTAATTCCAGCAATTCCACGCAAAGTACTTACCAAGAGACAGTTGACCAACGAATAGAAACGTGTTAATTGTCGTTATGCAGGCGCGCACGGACGATGCCGGGGTATACACAACGCTGGCTGTATTAGAGAATTTATTCGTCCAATTCGGAGGCCAAGGCCTTGGCCTTTTCCTTGACTTCTTCGATGCCACCGACCATGAAAAAGGCGGCTTCGGGCAAGTCGTCGTATTCGCCGGCCAAGATGGCCTTGAAGGACGAGACGGTTTCTTCCAAGCGGACAAACTTACCGGGCTTGCCGGTAAAGACTTCGGCGACGTGCAAGGGTTGCGACATGAACTTTTGCACCTTGCGGGCGCGGGCGACCGTCAACTTGTCGTCTTCGCTCAATTCATCCATACCCAAAATGGCAATGATATCTTGGAGACCCTTGTAGTCTTGGAGCAACTTTTGGGTCGCACGGGCCACTTCGTAGTGTTCGTCACCAATCACGCGGGGATCCAACATGCGAGACTTGGAATCCAAGGGATCGACGGCGGGGTAGATACCCAATTCGGAAATTTGGCGCGACAACACAGTCGTGGCATCCAAGTGGGAAAAGGTCGTGGCCGGGGCGGGATCCGTCAAATCATCGGCAGGCACGTAAATGGCTTGGACAGACGTAATCGAACCCTTCAAGGTCGACGTAATGCGTTCTTGCAACGCACCCAAATCCGTCGCCAACGTAGGTTGGTACCCGACGGCCGAAGGGATACGACCCAACAAGGCAGACACTTCCGAGCACGCTTGCGTGAAACGGAAAATGTTGTCGACAAACAACAACACATCTTGGCCTTCCACGTCACGGAAATATTCGGCCACGGTCAAACCGGTCAAACCGACGCGGGCGCGGGCACCCGGGGGTTCGTTCATTTGGCCGTACACCAAGGCGGCCTTGGAGCCAGTCGTCGTGCCGTCGGCGT
>VJMH01000858.1:0-20727 GCA_009835185.1 Aphanomyces stellatus
ATGGCGGTTTGGATGCGGCCACGGATGGCCAAAGGTTCGCGCTGGGCGTATTGGACGACCATCGCATCGGACGCACATGCAGCCATCATGTAGCCCAAGCAGAGGAAGACAGACGTGATGATAAACTTGTAGCCCGAGTCGGGTGCGTGAAAGTTGAAGTATTTGGCCTGGTCGGCGGCCGGAATCTTCTTGAGCGAGACAAGGCAGAGCTCCTTCTTGCCGCAGAAAGGCGCTTCGAACGACATGAAGGCCATGACGGCCAAGCAGATCATGGCCACGATCCACCCGACGATCATCCACGACTTGCGGCGGTACCCAAAGAGGGGAACGCAATCCGTGAGCATGCCAAAGAAGGGTTTAAAGTACCAGCCACCGTTGACCAAGACGCCGTACGTCACAACTTGGTAGCCTTCCATGTTGAGGTAGTTGAGAAAGACGGGGTAGGCGAGTTGGGGGATGCCACCGAGGAGGACACCGATGGTAAAGTACTGCGAGTAGAGCCCAAAGGCTTCGCGGGTCAAGAGCGGGAGTGCACCGCCTTCCACCAACGCGCCGCCATCTTCCAAGTCACCCTCCTCGGGGGTCTTCATCGGGTCGTAGTAGTCGTGACCATGACCGGCCTTTCGAATGGCGGCGCCGCTGATGTGGGACAAACGTTCTTCCAAATCTTGGGTTTCCAACGCCACCATGGTGAGATTGGATGTCAATTTTGAAAATGAAGAGTTGGGAATCAAGTTTGTCTTGTAGGGTGTTGGAGTGACCTAAGATAGGGAGTATTGTCTGATGCTCTTTGACCAAGTGTGTTGTGAAGATTGCGAACCGGTTGTATGAGGATGCAGCACGTCGTTCTACTTCAATCTTTGCTTGACGTGCAACTTTCAAAAGCTTTGCTGCTCATTCTTCAAACTACCTAATATCAATGGTGACTGAATAAATGGGCGGATGAGTTTACGAAGCAGACAAATAGATTTGTTCAAGTGTTGCATAACAGATCTACGTAGTGGGGTCGAAAGGACGTGATTGCTGTGCCGTATGGAGCCTCACATTGAGAAACAGATGGTACAAATTATAATCGTGTTGACACAACATCGAGCGATGCATGAATTCTTTGTTGTCAAATGCGGTGGTGGACAGAGTTGTTCACATACCCTGGTCTCTGAAAGTGTTGAAGGTCATGGGATTACTCGACGAGAACTACTGACAGCAGACACAACAAATATATATCATGTTGTAAAGCCATTGAAACTGATTCTGATAAATTGATGTCTCAACATTGCTCAGTGGTACGCGACCAGGAGAGAGATTCGCGGATGCCAAAGCCGTGCAAAACGCCAAAGCTCGTGCACGCGCTCAAAAACTCCTAGGCGGCTATCGAAATGGCCAGCGTCCTGCTCGCGTCCACGACGGCTTTGTGTGCGCGTGGACACGGCCCGGGATGTTGACCGACCACATCGCCGGCGACCTCCTCGGGGCTGCCCAAGTCTGTCATCTCCCTGCGTTTGGGCGGCGGCAGCTTGCGCTCAAGTGCGTCAAGACGCTCCATTCCATAGACCACGTTAGCTCTTGACCTTGCGCTTGGCGTGTTGACGACGTCTTTTGCCGCGAAAGCGCCTCGCTCCTTCGACGAGAGAGTCCTCCCTCTGTATTGAACGGGAATAGTACGATAGGCAATCTATTATGTAATTGAGCGTGTGATTGCTGCTGTCCAACACGAGCAAGAACTCGTATAGTTCTGCAGCATTGCGGCGGTTGCGCGCGAATCATAGGAACCTATGTGCGGGATGGTGAGGGGTGATAAGGTGTCGTTCCATGCACTCGTAAAGCTCGCGATGGTACTGCCTCGCGCGCTACGATTTCTTTCTCGACGAGCGCTTCTATGGAATCAAGCCTATGGAGATGCGCTCGGGTAGCGCTCTCGCCGATTTCGAAAGCCTCGCAGCGGCGAATGCTCCTCTGGCAGATCGGCGGACCTTCAAGGCCGACGCGTACTGCCAGAGTTTGCTCGCCGACGACACGCTGCCCACGGCTCCTCCGTCTCCAATGTCTTCTGAATGCCGGCGCGACAGGACATGAATGCATGAGAAAGGCAAGACACAAAGCGCATTTAAAATGACGAATGGCAACGACCAATCATTTTAAATGAATCTTGCTCTAGACATGGGATCTGGCTGTGTTTTTGGAGGGCCACGTCGTCGAAAAGGCCTCCAGACAGCTCACGAGAAATACTCTGAGAGCCGGTCCAGATCGAAATAAATGTTGGTCTGGACAAGGCGTCTTGACTATATTTGGAAGTCATCCAGTACACGCGCTAAAACTCCAGCTGCTTTGTCAACAACGCAACGTCTTTGAATTTATTTTTGTGCAACATGACGCGCTGACCTTGTGCCAATTGAAAACTGGGCTCGAAAGAGTGGTCAGTACAATTTACAGTGTTTTCATTCGTCTCCTCATCGCCCTGAGGGTTGATAATTGTAGCATAATTACACCCATGGAGTAAAGCACTCAAGTCTTGTCAAATTTCTTATCCTTGGCTCGAAGTACACTAACTTGAATCCAATCGTATCAACTTTTCGGGCAAAGTCACGTGCCTATGGTCAAGTATATTCAGTAAGAGGGAAATGGGACGGTCGTGGTGTTTACCGTTGCCGGCGTTGTTACTGTACCTCTATGCTGATGCGGTGGTCAATTTCGTGTAAACTGGACGTATTATATATGCTGTATTGTAAAGCCATCCAAGGTGGCCCTGCCAGACGATTTGCAGGAATAGGCGGTGGCAGTAAACCTACAATGCAGACTAACTCCAGCTGAGTGAAGCGGCTTTGCTCCTTGGTGTTGCGAAACCAACAACCCAAATGACTCTATTTTGTCAGTCACGATTCCACATACATGTTCGTATGTTTTTCAACTTTGCCTTCAATTCAAGTTGGAAAATCGCATGACAAAGTTCCTCGTTCTCGTCGTGGAAATAAGGGAGACAAACGTTGATGCATCCATACGGTGTGGACCGTATGGTAGCTCCGTATGGTATCGACCGAGCCAGTGCATTCTTGATGCCAAAGACAGTAGCCACCACCCATTATGACGCTGACACTCCAAAGCGGACTCTTGAACGCGAACGTCAACATGGGACATTCATCAACGCGTTAAATAACGATGCTGTCCATTTCTATTCGTCGCAGTGATTCAATTTATCAGCCCCTGGGATAAATCAACCGTCGCCTTCCGATTCAACAATATCGTTTCATTCTTCAACGAGGATTAGCACAACTAACAAATGTATGTCTTGGCCACGGGGCGATCGTCCGATTCTTTCGTACTCTTGGCCTCTGCCTGGGGTTTCGCCGGCGACGCCACGGCGGGCGCGGCTGCCTTTACCTCAATCGGCTTGGCCGCCACCTTGGCGTCAACAGGTTTGGCCGCCGCTGCTGGTGCCGCTGCTGGTGCCGCTGCCTTGGCATCCGCCACAGGCTTCGCTGCACCTGGCGCAGCTGCCACGGGCTTGGCCGCGGGGACCTGCGGCTTTGCTGGTGGAGCGGCTTTTGCTTGGGCAGGGGCTGCTTGGGACTGGGGAGTCGCTTTGGCGTCTGCTTTGGCGTCGCCAGCTGGACCTTGGGGCGGCCCTCCACTGGTGAACGCATATTCATTGATGTTGGCCTTGGAGCCCCCGGCACCCGCCCACGCGCGCGTCGCCATCGACACAAAATCTTTGGGCCCATTTAAGTATAACGTCGCGTTGGCAATGTCTGACACGATCTCCTTGAGCTTGGCGACCGTGACAAAGGGGGCGTAGTGCAGCTTGTAGGCATCCCACTCGATCTTGGACCAAATGACGGTAGGCACCCCGACGTTGAACGGCTCGAGCTCGTTTTCGGTGGGGGCGCACTGGAGGGCGACGATAGATCCTCGCCACTTGGACTTGAGTCGCTGGAGGCCCTCGGTCATCGTGATGAACGGAATGCAGCCATAGCCGTAGCTGACAAAGACGATGTTCTTGGGCAGGATGTGGGGCAAGTCTGTGTCGAATCGAACGGCAGATTCAAAGTACGAGAGCTTGAGCTTCGTGTTGGCCGGTTGCGTGCAGAGCCAATGGGACGACGGGCTTCGGTCTTCCACGACGATATTGAGCTCAAACTCTTCTTGCTGGAACGACGTGATCGTATAATGCCGGCGCTCCTCGACCGCATTGACTTGGACGCCGACTCCGACGGCGTCGCCCGGGAAAAAGTAGAGTGGGAGATCGTACTTGAGCTTGATGCGTTTGATGCCCTTGCCGACAGCGACCGACTTGAGGATCGTCGCAGGGATCGTCAGAGGCAGCGCTGTCGACGACGATTGTTTCTGCGCTTTGAGCGCGACCTTTGAAAGGGCAAAGCCTCGGGTATTGTCAAACGAATACTCTGTCACGTTGGCCTTGGAGCCGCCGGCACCCGCCCACGCACGTGTCGCCATGGACACAAAATCCTTGGGCCCGCTTACGTACACGACGGCCGAAGCAATGTCAGGCACGATCTGCTTGAGCTTGGCGACCGTCACAAACGGATCGTAGTGCACTTTATATGCATCCCACTCAATCTTGGCCCAGAGTTTGGTCGGGACACCCACGTTGTACGGCTCGAGCTCCTTCTCGGTCGGGGCGCACTGGAGGGCCGTGACGGAACCGTACCATTGCTTCTTGACGCGTTCGAGGCCTTCGGTCATCGCGATGAACGGGATGCAGCAGTAGCCGTAACTAATAAAGACAATGTTCTTGGGCAGCGCATCGGGCACATCGGTCTCCAAGCGCACGTCCGACTCGATCCAAAAGAGCTTGAGCTTGGTGTTGACGGGCTGCGTGCAGAGCCAGTGCGACGACGGACTCCGGTCCTCGACCACAATGCTGAGCTCGTAGAGGCCGTCCGTGCACGGGGATGCGATCGTGTAGTGGCGGCAGACTTCGACGCTGTCGACGGGAAAGCCAAGCCAGACCGCGTCGCCAGGGTGGAAGCGCAGGGGAAAGTTATATTTGAGCGTGAGACGCTTGATGCCCTTGCCAACGATGACCGACTTGACAATCGTGGCGGGGACACTCTCGGGGATCGCCACGGGCGCGTCGCCCGATATGATGGGCATCATCACAAACAAGCAGAGTGCGTACGCGTTCAAGTAGGCTTCCTTCACGAGCGGCGTCCACTTGTTGCCGCTCACAGTCTCAAGTGTCGCGAGGAAGACAATGCCAAAGTCAATGTAGTGCTTCTTGGAGACACCGTAGGTCAAGTGGCGCTCGGCGATCGTTTGCACCGTTTCGACAAAGCTGTCGCCGTTGATGATGGTCACGAGCGTATGTAACATGCCCGCGAGGGCTTTGCCCTGGGACGTCATGCCAGACCGAAAGAGCGACCGCAGCGGCGGCGACGTGGTGAAGAGCGTTTGGTAGAACGTGTTGTAGAAAAACTTGGTCGGTGTCAAATGCTTGGTCGCGTCAAACGCCGACGTGCCCTTGAGGATCGCGCCCCAGTTTTCCTTGATGAGCGCTTCGTGTTTGCGATTCACTGTCGGGCGGTCAAGTTTGAACGGCTCGGGCACTTGCGCCTTGAAGTACTTGACGAACGAGTCGGCGAGCCCGATCTCGCCGTTCGCAGACACGGTGATGACCTCTGATCCTTTCTTCGAGACGGCCCCACCCATGCCAAATGATCGGGCTAGCTCCAAGCGTGAGATGAAATGTGACGACCCCTCGACTTGGTTTGGGCGGCGAGTCGCGCGGGGGTTTCCTACATCTATACATACCAACCAATTCCAGGTTATCGACCCCCGAGGGTGTCCTGTGATTGGCACTTATCTCGGGCTTTTCTGTATGGTCGCGGCCTTGAAACGTCCAACATTGAGCTCTAGACCACTGCTCCACACCTGTGTATTGATTACGAGAGTGCGTGATGGGATATTCGAGTTCATGTGCACTATTGCTGTCTCGCCATGCATGAATCCTAGATAGATGTATCCTAGATAGATGTGGCAAAAGGATTAATTTGCCTAGCAAGGGCTGGTGCGATGGCAGGTGGTTTGTCCATTGGGGGATCTTGTGAAGCTGAAAATGTCAATTGTGTGTGATAAAGTGCTTGGGCTACGGGTCTCGGTGGCAATCACAACACGAAAGCACCCAGTGCACCAAACATTACCGAAACAGAAACGACTACGCATTTTTGTGTGGTCCAATGCCATTGTGTCCCTTGAGGAGCCAATCATACTCAGCGATCTTTGCACAGGAATGATATGCTCGATACGGCCCATGACGGCAAGGCGAGGGATTCCGCTCTTAAACTCTTCGCGCAGGAGAACTCCTTCGTCAACAGCGTCGCTTGAACTCACTCGTCAGTACAAACTGTTGACGCTGCCCTCAAGAAATCAAAAGACTTGCAAAGAAATCGAGTTGTTGACAAAACAAGAGGTGGGTGACGTGTGTGCATATGTGCATAATTGGGTTCATTTTTTAGATCCTACACGTATGCGGCGGTCCGACTGTGTGGGTGTTGAGGCACCCATTTATCAGAATCAGTTTCAATGGCTTTGCAACGAGACGTGCCTGCACGCTGATTCGTGTTACCGAGCCAATTTGAATGCCCGTCGTGTCAACCATGGGAATCAACAGTTCCAAAGAACTCAAAGATCTGGTTGAAGCAAGAATGTTGCCGAACGGACACCAGCCTCACACCACCTTGACCGCAACAAAAACACAGGCCATTTGATTAAACCAACGTATTCTCCAGAGTATATTCTCCGTCGAGAGCCACGACCGATTCCGCAAATTGGTTGGAGCTCACGCGGGAACTTTGTCGTTGATTCGGACCGTCACTAAACGTCGTGTCAACAGCAGGAATATGACATCCGGCTCTTTGTGGGGTTGGCCACAGGACACAGTGACGACAGTACAAGCCACACGTACTACTCGGAGCTGGAAGACTTCACTTGAACCAAAACAAATATGTGATGCATAAACACATGCACGACAGAAACGTTGAATGAATTCGTAATTTGTACAACAGACGTTGCACATCACGAGAACCTTGGACAGAACACATGCCGCATCCACATACATCCAGAGTGTGATCGTAATAGCCACTTGATTGTGCATCATTGCAACTACAGTATAGATCCAAGAGCATCAGACAATACTCGCTATCTTAGGTCACTCCAACTCCCTACAAGACAAACTTGATTCCCAACTCTTCATTTTCAAAATTGACATCCAATCTCACCATGGTGGCGTTGGAAACCCAAGATTTGGAAGAACGTTTGTCCCACATCAGCGGCGCCGCCATTCGAAAGGCCGGTCATGGTCACGACTACTACGACCCGATGAAGACCCCCGAGGAGGGTGACTTGGAAGATGGCGGCGCGTTGGTGGAAGGCGGTGCACTCCCGCTCTTGACCCGCGAAGCCTTTGGGCTCTACTCGCAGTACTTTACCATCGGTGTCCTCCTCGGTGGCATCCCCCAACTCGCCTACCCCGTCTTTCTCAACTACCTCAACATGGAAGGCTACCAAGTTGTGACGTACGGCGTCTTGGTCAACGGTGGCTGGTACTTTAAACCCTTCTTTGGCATGCTCACGGATTGCGTTCCCCTCTTTGGGTACCGCCGCAAGTCGTGGATGATCGTCGGGTGGATCGTGGCCATGATCTGCTTGGCCGTCATGGCCTTCATGTCGTTCGAAGCGCCTTTCTGCGGCAAGAAGGAGCTCTGCCTTGTCTCGCTCAAGAAGATTCCGGCCGCCGACCAGGCCAAATACTTCAACTTTCACGCACCCGACTCGGGCTACAAGTTTATCATCACGTCTGTCTTCCTCTGCTTGGGCTACATGATGGCTGCATGTGCGTCCGATGCGATGGTCGTCCAATACGCCCAGCGCGAACCTTTGGCCATCCGTGGCCGCATCCAAACCGCCATCTACACCGTCCGCTACGTTGGCCAGACCACGGCACTTCTCTGCATCGCACTCTTGCTCAACGGCCCCAACTACCGCGGCTCGTTCGACTTTAATGTGTCGCCCAATGTCATCTATGGCATCTTTCTCGCCCCGTGCGTCGTCGTTGTCGTCACGACCATCTTCTTTGTCGTCGAGGTCAAGACGCCCCCCACGCCCTTCAAGCAGTGGTGCGTCATGCTCTGGGACCTCCTTCAGACACGCGCCATGTGGCAAGTCGCGACCTATCGCCTCATGAACAACATCTTTTACAACTTTTCGTCCACGGCCGCCCAGCCCATCGAACTTATCTGGGCCAAGGCCACGCCGCTCAACGACAGCTTCTCAGGCATCATCGGCAACGTCATCTTCATGGCTATCATGGTTGTCGTTGGCAAGTACGGGCTGCTCTGGAACTGGCGCTGGACCATCGCGCTCTCCTCCATCGCCATCATCCTCGTCGATGGCTTTGTTATCTTTATGACCATCTTTGACGGCCTTCGCAACCAGTGGTTCTTTACGGGTGCCCAACTCGCCGATCAAATTCCCGGCGGTATTCGCTTCATTGTCGGCACCTATTGCGCCGTCGAACTCGCTGATGCGGGCAATGAAGGTTCTGTCTATGGTTTCATCACGGCCCTCAACAACGTCTCGTCGCCCATTGCGACTGTCATCTACAAACTCATCGACTCGTACTTTGCCATTTCGAACCTCGACATCCTCCGTGATGACTCGCATGTGCGCTGGGCCGTGGCCTACACGTACTTTATCGCGTATGGTTTCAAGCTCTTGTCGCTCGTCTGGCTCTTCCTTCTCCCTCGTCAAAAGCAAGAGCTCCAGGAGCTCAAGCGCACGGGCTCCAAGAGTCCCCTCGCGGCGGTGCTCATCATCGTCGCCTTCATCACGTGCCTCGTCTTCTCCATGACAGTCAACATCTTGGCCATCTTCCCCTCGACCAAGTGCCTTCGCGTCGCCGGCGGGCCAGGCTGTGCCAAGAAGTAGTGTGATTTAAAATTGTCCTTCATTTAACGTCAATCCAAATATTCTCGAGTCATCGAATTGGGCAGTGCTTTTACTATTCGGTGCAAAATTCGTGCTCTATCGTCTGCTCGGTGGTCGAAAGTTACGCAGTTCAACAAGATTGTGATCTTTCTCAGTTTTGTTCAATGCCCTCGGCATCTTGCAAGTGGCAAGTCAGTCCAATTATCCCATCAGCTACTACGTAGTATAGCATTGGATATGCTTTTTACCTTGACAGCGTCATCCCAATGACAGCCGCAGAAATGAACATGGCGACAACGTTACTAGTATTGATGGAATATAGACATAATGACATCGACGGCACTACTTGGGGGGGCAACCCTTGCCACCCGCAACGCGAAGGCACTTGGTTGAGGGAAAGATAGAGAGAATGTTGACTGCCATCGAGAAGAGCAAGCACGAGACAAAGGCGGTGAGGAGAAGGATCGCTGCGAGAGAACTCTTGGAGCCTGTGCGCTTGAGTTCCTGGAGCTCTTGCTTCTGGCGGGGTAGGAGGAAGAGCCAGACGAGCGAGAAGAGCTTGAAGCCATATGCGATAAAGTACGTGTAGGCGACATCCCAGCGCACTTCCATGTCGTCGCGAATGAGGTCAGGGTTCGTCACCGCAAAGTACGAGTCGATGAGTTTGTAGAGGACAGTCGCGATGGGCGACGAGACGTTGTTGAGGGCCGTGATGAAGCCATAGACAGAACCTTCGTTGCCCGCATCTGCGAGCTCGACTGCGCAGTACGTGCCGACAATGAAGCGAATGCCACTGGGGATTTGATCGGCGAGTTGGGCGCCCGTAAAGAACCACTGGTTGCGAAGGCCGTCAAAGATGGTCATAAATATTACAAAGCTGTCGACCATCATGATCCCAAGGGTCGAAAGCGCGATGGTCCAGCGCCAGTTCCAGAGGAGACCGTACTTGCCAACGACGATCATGATGGAGATAAAAATGACATTGCCGACGATGCCCGAGAAGCTATCGTTGAGCGGCTCGGTCTTGGCCCAAATACTTTGGATGGGTTGACCAGCCGTGGACGAAATGTTGAAAAAGAGGTTGTTCACGAGGCGGTAGGTCGCGACTTGCCAAAGCGCGCGCTTCTGGAGGAGGTCCCACACCATGGAGCACCACAACTTGAACGGCGTGCCTTCAGACTTAATTTCGACGACGAGGAAGACGGTTGTAACGACGACCATGACACACGGGGCAAGAAAGATACCGTAGATGACGTTGGGCGACACATTAAAGTCAAACGAACCCTTGTAGTTGGGGCCGTTGAGCAAAATACCAATGCAGAGGAGCGCCGTGGTCTGCCCAACGTAGCGGACAATGTAGATCGCAGTTTGGATGCGGCCACGGATGGCCAAAGGTTCGCGCTGGGCATACTGGACGACCATCGCATCGGACGAGACAGCAGCCATCATGTAGCCCAAGCACATGACGACCGAGATCATGATAAACTTGAAGCCAGAGTCGGGCGCGTGGAAGTTGAAGTAAGTGGCCTGGTCGGCGGCCGAGACTTTCTTGAGGGCGATGGAGCAAAGCTCCTTCTTGCCACAGTAGGGAGCTTCAAACGGCATGAAGGCCATGATAGCCAAACAGATCATCGCAATGGTCCACCCAATGAGCATCCACGACTTGCGGCGGTACCCAAAGAGGGGGACGCAATCCGTGAGCATGCCAAAAAAGGGTTTGAAGTACCAGCCCGTGTTGACCAAGACGCCATACGTGGCAATCTGGTAGCCTTCCATGTTGAGGTAGTTGAGAAAGACGGGGTAAGCGAGTTGCGGGATGCCACCGAGGAGGACGCCGATGGCAAAATACTGAGAGAACAACCCACACGCTTCAAGGGACATGATCGCGAGCGCCCCCCCTTCGACCAACGCGCCGTCTTCGAGGTCTCCGTCGGCGGGGGACTTCATTATGCCGTAGCCTCCGTTTTCGCCATGCTCAGCTTTCTTAATCGCGGCTTCGCTGATGTACGAGAGACGCTCCCCCAAATCTTGGGCTTCGTAGACGACCATGGTTGCGCGAGGCGGACGATTTGCAAATGAAACACCCAGTGGGGAACTTCGTTTTCCCCTAGGACAAAAGTGCGAGGCGTGTACTAGTACTTCAACAAACCCGAGTAGAATGATTTGCTTGAGTTGGCTGCCTGTGCAACTGGTGCACTGGATTTCCTGTGGGATCAGTACTTGGAGTATAAATCAAGGTGCCGTGCGACATTCACAAGGATTCGAATACGTTTGGAGTGTTGTGCCTAGAGCGTCATACTTTCTTGATGCAACGGCACTTCACGACCTTGAAAATAAAATCGACCACTCTTGCGTTTACTTAGAAATTGTATCTCAAGATGTCACGTATTAACTTGACTTTGCATCTAAACTGACCTTCAAGACCAGAGATGGTTGACGAGGGTTTTGCTATCGTCACAAGCAATGCACGCGAAGTTCTTGCTTCATCTTCCTTAATAAATACTTGGGTGGAAAAGACAGCATTGGGTGGGTTGAGTACCATGACATAGTTCCGACCGACGACTGATTACTGCACAGTATCCTTCAACGATTTACTTCAATTTGACGCTCGGACTCGCCAGGTTTGGCAACTGCAACTGCATAGACTTGGAGTCACGCCTTTTGTGAAATGGATCAAATTCATGGGAAGTCGAGCCACACGCTTAAAGCCCATTTCGTCCACGAAATACATGACTGGGTTTGGAGAGAAAATATAGTCGATTTATTGTGGGCAGCGCATTCAAACATAACGTTAGCCAGTCCCTCTGCTTGGAAGCATGTTCTAGGTTTGAACACAGACGTTATTCATCTCATCCAGAAACGACGAGTGTGATCGTCCCTTCTGAACTGAATGGTGCAGGTGGCCGGATGCAGTTCAAGCTGGGACACATTTATTAATTGGGAGGAAAGAACCACCATGCCTTTTAAATGCGCTTAATATGGGACACCCTCAACCATACCTTGGCCAGCACCAAGCCAAGTAGAATGTTTTGTGCAATTTTGTATTTGCCAACGTTTGCGAAAGTCGATTTCTTCGAGAAAGTGAAAGGGACTAACTGCTGGAATTTTCATAACCATCAACATTTTTCACCAAAGCGTATCAGAACCACACGCTACTTTGCACGAGTCGAAAGCACAAGGACAAAAACTGATTACCGAACAGGAAAGTTGAATTGTGTGATTTTCTGGAGACCCTTGAAAGTGAATCAATAACTCTCGAACCGTCATGCGGCGACAAACCTTTTGGACCACCTTTTGACATCTCACTGACCCCATCAGGCATTCTAATCCACACGACGCACATGGCGACTAATGCTTGACGTGTGTCTCTCATCTCTCATGCGTGTTCACTCCTCGTCTTGACCATTGACAACCACGTGGATGTCATTGCAACAAACAGTATGATAAGTATTAATTCACTACTCAGCCTTGCTTGACATTCTTTCCGGCCACTAAATCGCCCGCTTTGTGGTACAATGCGTCGATTTCGTCGGCAAACATTTTCTTGGCTTCGTTGCGCTTCAATTTGAACGTGGGCGTGAGCATGTCGTTCTCGACCGTAAACGCGTCCGGGTGCAAGTGGATCGCGCGCACCGTCTCAAAGCCACTCAAGCCGCCCTTTTTCCCCACGGCAGTGATGTCCTTCTGAATCGTCGCGACAATCTACATCGTGTCCTGAGCCCCCCTTCCTCCCATCATCTATCCTACCTCGGGACTCTTGCAAAGCTCCGCCACGGTCGTCCCGGCCACATTCAACTTGGCCGCCAATTTCTTGATCGCATGAGCATCCGGCACGACAATGCCAACGAGAATCGAGTGCAAACTGTCGCCGTAGACAAACGACTGGCCCACATACTCGCTGCCCTTGAGCACATTTTCAATCTTCTCGGGCGCGACATACTCGCCCTGGCTCAACTTGAAAATGTTTTTCTTCCGGTCGATGATCTTGAGCCGACCGTCCAATGTCCAGACACCAATATCGCCCGAGTGGAGCCACCCGTCGGCGTCGATCGCTTCAGCCGTCTTGTCGGGGGCTTTGTAGTAGCCAGCAAAGACAGCCGGGCCACGGTAGCAAATCTCGCCCCGACCATTCACGGGGATCGGGCTCTTGTCGCCATGCACCGAGTCGGTCACTTCATATCTACATCCACACGTGACGATGTTGTGCCATCACCATCGAACGTCGTACCCCATCTCAGGCACGGAGATCAATTTCACTTCGGTGCAGCACATGGGCGCACCGACAGTGCCCGTCGTGACGTCTTCAATGTCTGTAATGTTGGACGCGCCCGTACATTCCGACTGGCCGTAGCCTTCCATGACAGGACAATCCAACATGATGCGGAAGAAGGCCAAGACGTCGTCGGCCACGGGCGCCGACCCGGTCAAAATAAAATGGCAGCGACCAAACCCGAGCTTCTTTTGGATCTACACACAAGTTTCGTCAACGCATTTTGCATGTGTCGCCTACCTTGGAGAAAATGAGTTTGTCAAACAACGGGTGGTTTTGGTAGCCGTGCTTCAAATTCGCGAGCTTTGTCTCCATCGCATGCGCAAAGAGCCAGCCCTTGACCCCGCCGGCCGCCTTGCCCATTTGGACGACCTTGTCGTACATGCGGTTGAGCAAGCGCGGGACTGTGATGAAATGCGTGGGCTCGAGCGCGGCGAGATCGTCGGGCAGCTTGCGCGTGTCGCCCTGGAAAAAGCCAATGCGGCCGCCATGGGCCACCATGATCGCATGGATGAGCTGTTCGAGGATGTGCGGGAGCGGCAAGTACGACAAGTGCACGCCTTGGGTCGAAAACGGGAGCACGCAGCGGCCCCGCTTCAGTCGCTCTTCGGCGCCGGCTGCCACCGACAGTAAATTGCCATGGCTGAGTTGGACGCCCTTGGGATCGCCCGTCGTGCCGCTCGTGTACATGAGGAAACTCAGGTCCGACACCTTGGGATGGGTGGCCGCGCGCGGGTGCGTGGCGCCAATTTGCTCGATCGCGCGAAACGTCACAAGTTTCAACCCCAAGGCAGCCGCGGCGTCGACGTCGGCGGGCGCAGTCATAACTACGTCGCTGAGCACGACGAATAGGAGCGTCTTGACCAACGGTTTGAGCTCGAGGATCGTCTTGAGCTCGGCCGACGTGCAGACAACCGTGGCGATCTGCGTTTGGTTGAGGATGAACGCGGTCGACGACGCGCCCAACGTTTCGTAGAGGGAGCAGAACGACCCGCCGGCGTAAAACGCCGCATACTGCGCGAGCACGTACTCCGGTCTGTTCTTCATAAAGATGCACACAATGCGGTGGCCATCGGCGTTGGTTTCGATCATTTTTTCATGCTGCAAACCGGACGAAAAATTCTGGATTCGCGTGTACGCGTCGCCGTAGCTTTCCCAGACGTACGGCCCCGCGTGGCCCGCGGCGTCGATGGGACGGCGGCCCAAGAACGGTCCATTTGGCGTGGCTTTCACCGTCGCTTCGAGGGTCTCAAGGAGAGACACTTTGGGGCTGGGGAAAGAGCCCACTTTGTAGACGGGGCCATGGCCACGTTTCGCGGTCGATTTGTCGGGGAGGGCGTAAAATTTGGGCGGGTTGGCGCGGTGGGTTGGACGGAGGCAAAAGAAATAGACGGCCGAGGCAAACCCAAGGACAAACGTGAGGACGACGACGAGGATCGCTTGGAGCACGGGGGTGGGTGCATTGCCCATCCCAGCAAACGAGTACGTCGGGGCGTCGATGCGCGCGAGGAGAAAATCCGTGAGCGCTTTCAACGTGCGTTGGCCTTGGTACTCTTCGTATTGGTTGTTGCGGTAGAGTTTGAGGGTGGGGTAGCCTTGAATGTCATGCGCAGAACAGAGGTCGCCGTGGGCGTCGCAGTCGACGTCGACGACCTTGACGTTATCGAGCGGCGCAAACGTTGCACTCAGTTCTTTCCACGCCGGCGCGAGCGACTTGCAGTGGCCACACCATGGGGCGAAAAACTTGGAATAATGAACATTAGAAGAGAGAGTCGTCGAGAATAACAATACCTTGGCAAAGACGACGTCGGTCTCGGCGACAAGGCGACCGAATTCAACGTCGTTGGGGGCTGGGACTTTGTAGGTCTGGAGGATGGACTCGTCAAGCTTGGGCACTTCCGTGCCAAGCGCGACAACACCTGCCGTCGCGAGAAGGACGTGTCGTAGCATCGTCGTCGTCAAGTTGAAAATGAACAGAAGGGTCCCTTCTTGTTCTCGTCCGTGGGAGGATACGATTTTGGGAGATCTTCCTCCGCCACAGTTTCTGTATGTCTTGTGCCTTCACGATAGTATACTTTATTCAAGTTTACAATTATGCGTACAACCGATATATTTGAATCAATCGAATGAATGCCTTGTTCTCCAGTCTTCCACCCAACTCGAACCCACGACGGGACGGCGCAGGGTGGACGCTGCCAAGCAGCCCCAAGACACGGCGTGCGATGCCGCGTGTCCATGTCGCCTTGCCCTCATACAGGCCCTTGAAGCCACCTCCAAAGGCATCCCTTTCTCGCGGCCTTTCTTCAGTGATCCGGATAATATCCGGATATGTACCGGATAACGGAATTGAGCCTTGGGCAGTTTCGGCGCCACATTGTCCCGTCGACCATGGCGATTGTGCGGGTCCTGAGTTTGAACGTGTTTCTCCGGCCGCCGGGCATCCAAGAATCCAATGGAGACCACAAGGAACTCCGCCTAGAGTACATCAAGCGCAAGATCATCCAGTACGACGTCGTCCTGCTCCAGGAGATGTTTGTCGCCTTGTCGAGCCGCGCGGCGTCCCTCATCGCGCACGCGCACGCGCACGGCCTCTGTTACCACGCCGGGTCGGTCTACCCGTCGTTCTTTAGCCCCCAGCTAGTCGACGGAGGCCTCCTCATCCTGAGTCGGTTCCCCATCTGCAAGGCCGCGGTGCACCGATTCTCGGTCGGGTGTGGCAGCGACGGGCTCGCGTCGAAAGGCGTTGTCTTTGCGCAGGTGCAGGTCGTGCCCAACAACCCGCGTGCACTCGTCAACCTCTTCACAACGCACACGCAAGCGGGCATTCGGAAGGACGCGACGGACATCCGATGGCGGCAAATCCTCGAACTCGCGCGGTTTGTCCGGACGCACGGCCATCCCGAGATCCCCGCGCTCGTCGGCGGCGATTTCAACTTGGACGCACGGCACGACGTGGATTTCGTCGACGACGACGCGCCCGCGTTCTCCAAGTGTCCCGAGAGCCTCTTGTACAAGGAGGTCGTGCGGGTCTTGAGTGACGACGGCCGCGTCACCGTGCGCGACGTCCAACCAGGTCACGGCGTCACGAATGCCAACGGCCACGGCGTGCTCTGCCATACGTGGCCCGACGAGATGGTCGAAAGCGTTGGCAAGTGCATCGACTACCTTTTCCTCCTCGTTGGCAAGCAAGCGGTTACGATCTTGGACGCCGCCGTCGACCGCTGCGAAATCAAAGTCGATGGTGGCGAGACCCCGCGGCCGCTCCCGATCACGCACTTGTCAGATCATTGGGGCCTCACCGCGACATTGGAGTTTGCCTTCCCACATGCGCAGCACGCGCTCAACTACGACCACGTCGCGTTTGAACACGCGAGCCTATGGATGCTCAAGGCCACGCTCCTCTTCCTCCTCCTCGCTGGCTTTGTCGTTGCTGTCGCCATGACCATCCTCATGTCTGTGTTGTTTTAACCCTTCTACTTTTGACGTCAACTTTGGCTTTGTTCAACGTGTTATCGTGTAACTGCTCGAGCAAAGCTGAATCGGTTTCACCTCCTCCTGACCACGAATTGACAACCGGCATGGCCACCGACGAGGAGCTCACGTCCGAGCACCATGAACATCCACTGACCTTGACGTCGTTCTGGGCTCTCTGCGCACGCAACCAGGGGTACCTCGCAGGCGCCGGCTGCAACGTCTGCTCGGCGTCGTGTGCGGGCGCGTGGCATTGCGCGTACGTCTATCCTCCTATGCGTCCTCGTCTGACGTGACCAGAGCATGCGACTTTGACCTGTGCGGGGCCTGTGCTGGCACCAACACGCCCCCCAAGACGCTGCAACACGAGAGCCACGAGCACGAGCTCACGTTCCTCAACATTGCCGAGCTCCAGGCCATCAATCCGTTGTACACGACGGCAGGGTGCGACAAGTGCGGCGGCCAAGCCTTTTGCACGTTTCATTGCACGTACGCACGTAGCATATGTCGGTAGTCGTGACGTCACGCTAGTCCATGCGGCTTTGACCTCTGCGTCACATGTGCCCTCAACGAAGCACCGCCTCGGTTTGACCAAGTCGCCTCGGGCAACAGCTCGCCGTTGCATGCGCTCTTGGGCGCGAACCTCGCCTACGCAGACGACGACGACGACAACCCGAATAGCCACGACGCTGATGTCAGCGATGGTAATGTCAACACGACGATCGATCGTTCATTCATTTCGTGGTCACGTAGGCTTGGCCAACATTTCACGGGGCAAGGCGACGACGGGAAGCTCAAGGGAGAGCGACGACCACCTGGCCGTGTTTGCCGTGGACGGAGACGACGAGACGCGGTTTGCGTCGGCGGACAGCGATCCTCAGTGGCTCGAAGTGGACTTGGGCAGCGTCCATGTTGTCTCCCATGTCTGCATTTGCTGGGAAGCAGCCTTTGCCACGGTGTATGATATCCAACTGTCGTCCGATCGCATCACGTGGACGACGGCGGCGACTGTGACAGACAACCGCGGTGACGGATGGGTCGTCACGAGGCTCCCCGAGGCCTCAACGGCTGCCTTTGTCCGCATGTACGGTCGACAACGCGGCACAACGTATGGCTACTCGATCTACCACTTCAATGTTTACGGCACGCCACTTGTGAAAACGAGTATGACGTCATCGCGACGATTTACATGCAACAACGAAATGATGCATGGTAGAGCCCCACGTTGTCGTCACCAGTGCCAACGTGCGGTTGGGCGCGCGGGTCGTCCGCGGCTTGCACTGGCCCGTCACGTCGTCTTGTGATGGTGTCTACGGCTACCCAGGGACAGTGATTGCGTTCAAGCGACCGGGCGAATCCGAACGTACGACCTCGTCCATTCGTTTGTCGTTCGTGCGACGTGCAAGTTGTCGTCGATAGAATGCGCGTCGAATCAGACCTACGTTGGGCCGGACAAGTGCTGCGTCGTCAAGTGGGATTTGATTACGACGCGCGCCGTCCACCGCATCGGGGCCAGCGGCAAGTACGAACTCTACTTCCACCCCGAGCATGCCCCAGGTAACGAACCAATGAACCAACGATGCCGAACCAACGATCTACGTCGTAGACGACGAGACCGACGCCATCCCCACGGACGCCACCGCCGCCTTTCAACCCGACCCCTCAACCCCTCGCGACGCCACTGTCGAGGAAAGTAAGACGCTCGAGTCCCTCCTCTGGGCGACGCCGCGCCACGAACGCTCCGAGTGGAAGCCCAAGTTGGACGAGCGGCCCCAACATGTCTTGCATCCCCTCGACATGAACCACGTTGGGCGCATTGTCGAAGGCAAGCTCTTGGCCGGTGACGTTGTGTCCAAAACCAAATCCATCAGCGTCTTCCTCTCGTCGACCTTTACAGACACCGCGTCGGAGCGCAACTTGCTCATCGCAGACGTGTACCCTTACCTGCGTCGATACGCGTCGGTCTTGGGACTCGAATTCTCGGCGTCGGAAATGCGGTAACGTGGTCGTGTCCTTTGATTGATACCCACACCCCTCTGGCTAGATGGGGGATTCGGGAAGAAGCGAGCAACTCCCATCAGACGTCGGCCATATGCATGGCCGAGCTTGCGCGGTGCCAGAAATCGTCCCTCGGACTCAACTACATTCTCATTCTCGGCAACAAGTATGGCTACCGACCGTTTCCGAACGAGATTCCCGTGGTCGAATTCGACGCGTTGGTGGGCGCCATCACCGAGCCCAACGACGTCGATGTGCTCCGCCAGTGGTTTCGACTCAATACGAATGCGATACCGCAAGTGATGGAGCTACAGCCAACGACACTCGCAGCAGCGGGAACATGGTGGCCACTCTTTGAACAGATGCAAAAG
This sequence comes from Aphanomyces stellatus, assembly GCA_009835185.1. Classification (NCBI taxonomy): domain Eukaryota; phylum Oomycota; class Saprolegniomycetes; order Saprolegniales; family Verrucalvaceae; genus Aphanomyces; species Aphanomyces stellatus. The sequence continues at coordinate 19,051 of VJMH01000858.1, forward strand.
GCTTTTCGGAACGCGCGGCACGTCCTCGCGGACGCCGCGCGGGCCGATTTGTACAACGTCTCGGTTACCGAGTGTGAAATCACACATGGCATGCTGGCGCTGGCCGAGCCGCGTGCGTTTGTGTACCATCGCATCATCTCGGACATCAATGAAAATCACCCAAAGGCCGGCATGTACATCGACATGGCAGGACCGGCGGCGATCGACGCCGACGCGCAGGCGCTCCTCGAAACGCTGCGTCTCGACAAAGTCAAGCCCAAGCAACCCTGCGCCAAAGAATACACGGTCGCGTGGGGACCCGAAATCCTCCCCGAGACGCACGCGGCGTACTTGACGGACTTTTGCGATCATTTTTGCACGCTCCTCTGCGACGCACTGCTCTCAGCGTCCCACGACCTGCACGTCGAGCCAGACGACGTGTACAACGAAGCGTTGCACCACGCGCTCTTTTGTTTCCACCGGAGCGCCAACTTTGTCGGCCGCACCGACGTGCTGGCCCAAGTCACGGCGTACCTTCGTTCGCCGTCCGTGCACCCGTTTGTTCTCTTTGGTCGTGGCGGCGCTGGCAAGAGCGCCGTGATGGCCAAGCTCGCCATGAAGCTGGGCGGCGCCGTGGTCGCTGGCGCAGGCCATGCCGCCGCGCACGCTGTCACGCGCCACGACGCAGTGCTTGTGCTGCGGTTCCTCGGCACGAGCCTCGACTCCACGGGCCTCCGCACGCTCCTCCACTCAATGTGCCACCAGATCCTGCGCAATTACAACCGTCCGACTCTGCCCGTCCCGCCCATGCTGCACGACTTGATTCCGTACTTTCACGAACTGCTCTCGGTCGCGACGGACGACAAGCCCCTCATTCTCTTTTTGGATTCGTTGGACCAGCTCTCGACGGCCGACAACGCGCACCACCTCGCGTGGCTGCCGCGGACGCTCCCGCCACATGTCAAGCTCGTCGTGTCGGCGCTCGACGCGCCCGATCAAGGCGGCAACTGCCTCGTCAAGCTCAAGGCTCAAACATCGCCCGACCACCTCCTCGAGCTCTCAGTCATGTCCGAGGCGGACGGCCACGACATGGCCGCCGCGTGGCTCGCGAGTCGCCGCCGCGCACTTACGGACGCCCAGACACAATTTCTTGTCGACTCATTCGTCCAGTGCCCGCTGCCGCTCTACTTGCACGTGGCGTTTCAGCTGACGCTCTCATGGGCATCGTACACGCCGCTTGAGCCGACGCTCTTTCCCCCGTCGATCAAGGGCATCCTCGACCACCTCTTTCAAAAGCTCTGCCACACGCACGGGACGCTGCTCGTGCACCACGCCGCGGGCTACTTGACACTCGCGCGGCGTGGCCTCTCCCGCACCGAGCTCGAAGACGTCTTGAGCCTCGACGACGACGTGCTCAACGACGTGTACCAGTGGTGGGTACCGCCCATCCGCCGCATTCCGAGCCTGCTCGTCACGCGCCTCCTCACGGACCTCGAGAGCTACCTCGTGACTCATGCCGCCGACGGGGGCGTGCCCGTCCTGAGCTGGTACCACCGCGAATTCAAAGTCGCGGCGACCGACATCTTCTTGTCGGGTGACATGACTGCAAAGCTCTCGCGGACGCTCGCGGCGTACTTTGCCAGCGAGTTTGCGACCGAGCCCAAGCCGTTTGTAGACAAAAGAGGCGTCGCGGGCCGC
>VJMH01000871.1:6203-50533 GCA_009835185.1 Aphanomyces stellatus
CCCCCTCGGTGCGCGTCGCGCTCGTCACGCTGCGCGCGCTGTGTCTGCAACTCGGCGCGCGCGTCGCCCGCCTCGAAAAGAAGCCACCGCTCGCGCCGACCGACGTGCTCGCGCTCCTCCGCCCGCACGCCGCCTCGCCCGCCATGGTCCGCGCCGTCCAGTCATCGATCCACGAGGCCAAGATGGCGCCGTTCTTTGACGTGGTCGCTGCCAACCTGCGGTCTCCGTGCCACGCGCTGCGTCGGGAAACGCTCCGGCTCTTGGCGCGGACAGAGCAACCCGTGTTTTTGCCCGCGGCCAACGACGACGGCTCGCTCGACGGACCGTGTGACGCGATCGAGCAGTGTCTGCAGCTCGAAGAGGCGGCGTCGACGCCGTCCGTGGACACGGAACGTGAAATCATCCGGATTCTGGACCGGCTCAAGGTCCTGAGCCGGTCGGCGCAGACGCCGCCCGTGGTCATCCGGCTCTTGGTGTCGCACATGCTCGGGTTGTACCACGTCAAGCTCTCGACGATTTGGACGCATCTCTCGGCGGTTGTCCACGCGGCCGTCGGGTTGCATTTCGAAGCGATTTGGGGCATCTTGCTCGACGAGTTGCTCTTTGTGTCGACGCGGACGGCGATGGCTGCGTCGCCGTTTGACGACGCGTCGTCATCGCCGCTAGTCGACGCGCTCGTCACCGACTGCCTCGTCGAACTCGGCGTCGCGACAAACGTCACGGACCTCGCGACGCACCATGGCCTTGTGTGGAAGACACTCGAGCAGTTTCCCAACTTGGTCGAAAGCAAATCCAAAGTCGTGGTCCCAATCTTTGCCTACTTTATCCGCGACCAATACTATGGCCTTCACGCCGACGAAGTCGACCGCGTTGCCGACGATGCGCTGACGCTCCTCATCGGCGCGGCCGCCGCGTCCCGCAAAGACAACCCCAAGTACGCGCACGACGGCGGCTCCGTCGACGGACTCACGGCGCCGCGCACGTTTGCGCCGGGGGTTTTGACAGCCAAGACCGTCCAGACCAAATTGCTCTCGTTCCTCGGGCTCTTCAAGCGTTTCACCAACTATGCTGGCGTGTATGGCCACGCACTCCTCTGGGATTTCTTCTTTTCGCTGCTCCTCAAGGCCGACGACCGCGTTTCGCGCGTCGCCCTCGAGTGTCTGTACGCGTTCAAACCGTCGTACCTGATGCCGTACCGCGACCAGCTCAACGCGCTCACTGACACGAAAACGTTTCGCGAAACGTTGACCAACTTCAAGGTCGACCGCGCGTCCGGTGTCCTCCTCGTCGAGCATCGCGCGGCGTTTTTCCCCGTCCTGCTGCGGCTCCTCTACGCCAAATTTGTCTCGCGCAAGGGCAGTCGCAGCGCCAAACATTCGCTCGCCCACCGCCGCACGACCGTCCTGGCCTTTTTGGTCGCACTCGACCCCGAAGAGTTGATCTACTTTGTCGACCTCATGACGCGGCCGTTCCAGTTGCCAGCGCTCGCCACAAGAAGCTTCCGCGACCAACTCGCGCACGTCGACACGATCATTGGAACCGTCTCGCCGTCCAAACAAGTTGGGTTCTTGAACGTCTTGGAGGAAGTCGTGAGCCAATTGGGGGCCAAAGTCACGTCGTATCTCTCGGATTTGCTCGCGATTTTGACGTCCATTTTGGGCCACGATGACATGGGCCAACTGACCAAACCAGAAAAGCCAGTGGACGAAGCCGAGACGACAATCGAGCAAGTCGATGACGACGACGACGACGACGAAGTGGAACATGCCAAGCCCTCGGACCACCTCCGTCGCCAAACGCGCATGCTGACATTCCGCCGCTTGACGCAGATCGTCGAACAGGTGCGCGACGACTCATCGTGATAGGTCCGTTGTTCGTTTCTGACATATGGTCTAGTTTGACGGCACTTTTGATTTTGGCGAATGCTTTCACGCGCTCTTTTCGCTCTGCCACACGTCGATTGGCCATTTGCCCAACGTGATGCGCGGGGCGAGGAAACCCTCGGCGCTGCTCGAGTGGCTGCGCGCGATTGCGCAATCCGGCAGCGCCGTGCACTACCTCTCGCCCGAGACGATTCTGAGCGTCGTGCGCTGTTTGGCCACGGGCACGGACGACCATTCTGGCATTTCAGCGGATGTGCTGGACTGCCTCCTCTCGTTCCTCGATGGGCTGCTCACGCACGACGAAGCCACGGGCGCGACACAACTGCTCACGCACCTCCCGTTTGTGCTCGATCAATTCGTCGCGCGCTTTGAATCGAAAACTGCCAAGTTTGACGAAGACAAACACGCTGGGTCGTCCAAGAAGGAGCTGCGCTTCCTCTGCCGCCTCGCGCCGCACGTGCACACAAACGTCCAAGCGGCGTCGGCCGACCAACTCATCACGCTCTTGTTGCCGTTTGTAACGCGGAGCCATCGGACGTCGGCCGTTGAAAAGGAAAACATCTTTCAAGTCGTCGCGGGCTTGATCCCGTGTGTGGACAAGCCCCATGTCCATGTCGCATTCCTCTCCAAGTTGCTCGCGCCCGGCCCCAACTGCATTACCGAGTTGAGTCCCCGTCAAAAAATGATGGACGTGTTTGCTGCGATCGAAGCCCACCCGCACGCCGCGGACCTCGCACCCATGTGTCGCCACATTGTCAGTCTCAACGCGCACGACGTGCGACGGCTCGAAGAAGTCGACTTCGAGCGACGGATTTCTTCGTTCCAGGCCATCAACAACGAAAAATTCGCGTCGTTCCTGGACGCCACGGCGACGCTTGTGCCGCTCGTGAGCCAGTACCTGCAGGTAATCAAATCTCGTCCTCGTCGTGCCACGTCATATTTGATTGGATGACGTAGAGCATGCACGACACAGAATATTCGCTGCGCAACGCCGCGCGGACGGGCCTCGAGCACCTCATCGCGCTGGCCGCCGCTGTTGACAAGCAGACCGTGCTCTACCGTGTCTTTGAAACGACCATCATGCCGTGCATCCGCGTGAGCTTAAAGTCGGTCGTTGAAGACACGCGGCGCGGATTCGTCTTGTTGCTTGCGATCGTGGCCGATCATTTTGCCACGAGCGAGGTCCCGTCGCTGCATGGCGACCTCCATCTGCTCCGCAACCTCGAAGATGTCGAAGTGGATTTCTTTTACAACATCACGCACATCCAAGCCCATCGTCGCTTGCGTGCAGTCCAGCGACTCAAGACCGGCTTTGAAGCCGACAAGTTGCCGCTCTCCAACACGACCGTGCACAACGTGATCGTGCCGCTGCTCACGCACATTGTGTACGAAGCCAAAGCGTCCGAGGGTATTGGCGCCGAGGCCGCGCAGGCGCTCGGCGCCGCCGCGTTGCGACTGAGCTGGACCAACTACTTTGGCTTGGTGCGCAGCCTGCTCAAGCAAATCCCTGGCCGGCCCGAGTCGGAGACGGTCATTATCGCGGCCGTCTGTTCGATCCTCGACCACTTTCACTACGAAGGCATCGTCGTGACAAGCGAGGATGGATGGAAGGCAACGCGGGAAGCGCGCGCCGCCGTGCCAGTCCTCGCGACATCGACAATCCAAGACGCGATGATCGATTCGCTTCTCCCCATGCTCAAGACCTTTTTGACCAAGGGCGAGCGCAAGATGGGCAAGGCGCAGGGCGGCAAGGGCGGCGAGGACCACAAGACCACATCGGGCGACTATGTTCTCCGCGTGCCCGTGGCGCTTGCGATCGTCAAACTGCTTCGCCGTGTGCCGCTGCACGTCTTTTACGCCGAGCTGCCGAAACTGCTCATCCAAGTGACGAAATTGCTGCGCTCGAAAGACGAAAGCGTACGCGCGTCGGCGCGGACGACGCTCGTCAAGATTGCCGTCGAGCTTGGCCCGACCTACTTGCTTGCGATCGTTGGCGAGCTTGAGCACTCGCTCCAGATGGGCTACATGGTGCACGTGCTCTCGTACACGCTGTTTGCGATTTTGGAAAAGGTCGCCGAGGCCTGTGACCAGCGCGCGCCGCCGCCGCTGACCCAGGACACACAAGCGTCGGACGCGGCGCTGTTTGCCTCGCCGCTTGACGACTGCATTCCCAAGATCGTGACAATTTTGGTCCGCGATGTCTTTGGGGACGTCGGTGACGAACGCGAAGACAAGCAAAAGTCCAAAATGAAGGAGGCGCGCGCGTGTCGCAGCTTTGATTCGTTTGAACTGCTCGCGCGGTGCATCAATTTCCTGCCCAACCCAACGATTCACACGTTGTTGTTGCCGGTCGTCCAGGCACTCGAAGGCAGCAGCGGCAACAAGAAAGCCAAGGTCCTCCTCCATGTCCGCAACGTATTTGGCCGCGTCGCGCTCGGGCTCTCGAAAAACAAGAGCGTCGAACCCACGCACATGTTTCTGTACATTTACAACATGCTGACCATGTGCTTTGACCGGATCACGTACTTGAAACCGGATGCTGACGCCAAGGCGATCCACCGCGACGACGGACTCTCGTCGTGGTTGGTCCTGGAATGGGTCGGCAACAAAAAGAAGGCGCAGGCCCGCGTTTCAGCGTGGGAAACGTTCAAAATCGAAGCCATCACGAAGATGACGGGCTTTGATCGGTACGTCGCGTCGAAAGCTGAGGCCAACAATTCTGGCGCCGACGAGATTTTGAACTACACGATCTCGCTCCTCTACACCATGTTGAAGAAGGACGCGAGTGCGATGTCGCTGCTCGATCCCTTCGTCCCGCTCTTGGTCCGCGCGCTCGGCGAAATCAAGCACAACGACACGGTCATCAACGCGCTCAAGTGTCTCACAATCATGCTCAACCATCCATTCCCGTCGTTGATTGCGTCGCTCTCGGGCATTGTGGACCGTATCTTCAAGGTACGACCGAGTATCTTTCATATATCTGTGGTTGCAACATCTGAGAATACGAGTAGATTGTCCAACGTGCGGGCGCCGCGACCAAGAACGAAATGACGCAAACGTGCTACCGCGCACTCTCGGTCCTTGTCCGTGAACGCGAGGAATACAAGCTCGAAGAGTCGCAGCTCCGCGGTCTTCTCAGCTTTCTCCGCCACGACGTGGAAGAAATGGACCACCAAAACGCCACGTTCACGCTGCTCAAGGCCGTGCTCGCGCGACGCTTGGTCGTCGCCGAAGTGTACGACCTCATGATTCGCATCGGCGAGATGATGGTCCAGAGCCAAGTGGCCAACGTGCGTGCCAACTGCGCCAGCATGTACCTCCTCTTCCTCTTGGATTACCCACTCGGGGACAAGCGACTCAACTTTCACGTGCGATTCGTCGTCAACAACCTCACGTTTGTGTACGAGTCGGGCCGGCTGTCGGCACTCAACTGTCTGCATGCTCTCGTACGTGGCTACTGTGATTCTAATTCTGATTCTCATTCGGATGATATATGCCAGGTCAAGAAATTGCCGTCGGATTTGCTGGACGTGCGTGCGCAATTTTTCCTCCTCCCGCTCGTGCTGCAACTCGTCAACGACGAGGCGGCGCCGTGCCGCCAACTGGCCGCCACCGTCATTTCGGATCTCTTTCGCCGGATCAGTGCCAAGGTAGTCGTCGTCATCTGAGTTTGAGTCTGGTAAATATCTGATTCCAGACGTTTACCGAGTCGTTGGCGCTCGTGGCCCCGTGGTGGTCGAGCCCCGACCCCAAGTTGTGCTGCGCCGCGGCCCACGTGACCAGTCTTGTCGTGGCCGCCCGCCCCGCGCTCGTCAAATCCAACGCGACGTACATGACGACACTCCAATCGCACTTGAGGTCGACACTCTCTGACGCGCTGGCCGTCATGGGCGAGCAGGACGAAGACGAGATCCTCGAAGTCACGTGGGAGCCCGTGTACTACAGTCTTCTCTGCGTGGATGCGATGAGCCAGCATCTCACCGACGCATTTGAAGCCTGGGCACCTGCTGCCGTGCTTGAGACAATCGTTGGGCTCTTTACGTACCCGCATGCGTGGGTGCGACTCGCGGCCGTCAAAGTCCTCCGTGGGTACATGAAGCGACGATCGCCGACGACGCTCGTTCTCAAGGATGCAAAAGTGGACGATGCGTCCAAGGAATTCCTAAAGCACCCCGGGCGACTCTTTGGTGTGGCCCAGCAACTCTGCAAGCAACTCGAAAGCATGCACTTGACGCCGGACTTGGTCGCCGAGAACGTTGCCGGCTTGCTCTTTGTGCTCAAGGCGCTGCGCAGCTTCCCGGACATCGATCAAAAGCACAAACCCGAGGACGAAGCCGAGCTGGTCGCTGCGGATGACGAGGACGAGGACGACGAAGCCAAGGAGACGAGTCACGATGACACGCCAACGACGACAACGTCATCGTCGCCAGTGACGTGGCTCTTGACCCGTTTGTCCTTTTTGGCCCGCGGGTACCAAATTGCCTTGCGCAAGACGGCCGTGTACCAATTCTTTGCCGGTGCCGCGGTCCAAGAAGACAGCGCGTTCCTTGAGACGGTCCTTCTGCAGATGATCAATCCGCTCTACCGTGATATCCACGACGACGACGATGGCAAGACCGACGACGAAGAAGGCAGTGTCAAGAACCTCGCGCGGGAAGTCCTCCAAGTGCTGGAGGCCAAGGTCGACGCGCAGGCGTTCCTCACGACGTTCTCGCACGTCCAGCGCAAGGTCACGGAATTCCGCGAGCGCCGCAAGCAGAAGCGCAAGATCGAAGCGGTCGCCGAGCCAGAAGTGTACGCGAAGCGAAAGATGCAAAAGAACGTGCGGAAGCAAGAGTCCAAGCAGTTGAAGAAGCGCAAGATTGGCGAGCTCAAGGGCTCCATGAGCAAGATGCAGAAGATCGCGGCGTCGAAGGAGCGCCAACGAAATGCCCGCCCTGGGCATTATTAGACCAAGTAGATTATTACAAGTACATACAAGATAAGATCCCATTGCATTGTATTCCCTTGATTCCGTGCCGTCGACCCAAAATGGAATGTCATGGTATTAAATGCCCGCGGTTTTGATAACATCATAACAAATTGTGACAGGTTGAGGCGTCATTTGATTGGATGAAATCCAGGTGACGCGGCTGAGAATGGTGAGCCAATGGCACGTCTGTTTATCCTGGGATTGGATTGGCTAAAAATGTCCCTTTGATTTGAAATACTGTCGTATGATTGGCGGAAGGAAATCGTTGTTCTGCCAAAAGTGGAATTCAGCCGAAGGCACCTTGGCAATAAAACAACACACCGTTTCATTTGTTTTGAATGTTCCTCTCATTTCAAACGAATTTGTTTTTAAATCCAACGATGTCCCATACTCAAATGCAGAAATGAGCAAGTTCAATTATGTTTTAAATGCCCGTTTGGGTATCGGTTTCTTGCATGTGATGATTGAGAGTTGCACGCGGTGGACCAACAAAGGAATTCTCGCGGCGTCGGGAAGGTACATTCATCATGGCGGCGACATCCCAAACAGGAGCGATGTCGGCCCTGGAACAACAGCGCCTCCGCTTGAAGATGGAGCGCGAGAAGCTTCGCTCCCGAAGCAAGAGCAAGCAAGCACCAGCCGCTGCGCTGCCAGCCGCAGTCACTGCGCTTCAGGAACGCATCTTCGAGACCAGCAACCCGCAGTCGGCGGGCACATCCATATTTATCAACGACAAGACACGAGCGTCATCGCACGACAGTAATCGAACGAGTCCACCTGGAGTCGTGCACGAGCTCGAGCGAATACACATCCCCAATCCGGTCGTCCGCCCGCCATCGCCGCCGACCGCTTCATCGGAAGCATTCGAAAGGAAACAGCGCGGATCCATCGATGGGGCGACACCGCCCAAGTCCAAAATGTCGGTGTGGAGTCGCATTCGCTCCATCGACGTGAAGCGCGAAGTCGCTGAGAACATCGTCGTCCATGTCCTTTCTCCGACGGCAGCGGGGGACAAAGACGACGTCCTCGACATATCCGTCCAGTTGCGCGACACGACATGGCGCATCCAACGCAGCATGACAGACTACCTCGCCGTCCATGCCAAGGTACAACATTGATTCTGTGCATGGTTTCTTGTTGACCTATGTCGTCAGGTCACGGATTCGGTTGGCATGCTGCATGTGCCTGTGGCGTCGGATCGCGCGTCCTTGGAAGTGGCCCTGCAATCGGCGGTCCGGCTCTTGGACCCGTGGGGCATCGACGCCTTTGTCCACTTTTTCGACAATCGATTTGGCTTCCTTGCCATGATGCTCCAGGCCAAGCTGCTCTTTGAGCGCGTCGAATCGTTGGAAGGCGTGACAGAGTCGACGAAACTCAGTCTCAAAGCATGCCAGGAGACTGTCGGGAAGCAGCAAGTCCTCCTCAACACGCTTCAAAATGCCGCCGCCGCCTCGACCGGCACGGCGGCAGCCAGCACGTCCTCGCCCGCCGTCCCTGCCGCCTTGTCCCTCTTCCCGCCGCCCAAAGACGACGCCAATGCGTTTCTCTTCCACCACCAGCCGCATGCCCCGTCAGCGTCCGTCTGGGAAAACTCGGCCAGCGGCATGTACTCGGCCTCGCGGTATCATCCGCAGACGGCCAAATGCACGTGGGTCCCGTCCAACGATCTCCCATGCGCCGCCGACCTCCGTCTCAACCGAGTCCTCTCGCTCCTCTGCCCCACATCCGAGGCCGTCGCCCACCGCCTCGCCGTCTTTGACTTTGTTTCGGCGCTCGTGAAAAAAACGCTCCACGGCACGAACGGCAACAACAGCGCCGCCCAAGTCTTCAAAGTCTGCGCTTCGGCGTCGCACCTCTTCCTTCCCGACACGTCGCTCAAAATGAGCATCTTCTTTCCCAGCGCCGACCCGCAGTGGTTCATGAAGGTAAACGAAGCACTCTGCGTCGCAGCCAGCGCCGCGCCATCTTCGTCCGACGACGCGGCGCTGCATGTCGCGCACGTTGAACTCGTCAACGTCGCGTCGCCGAGGCTGCACTGCAACGTCGGCAAGGTCGTGGTCGACATTTCAGCCAACGCGTTCCACGAAATCCGCGGCGCGTACTTTCTCGAAGCGATGGACAAACTCATCGGCAAGGCCCATCTCTTCAAACGAAGCGTCCTCCTCGTCCACGGGTGGCTCGTCTATGAAAGCGGCGCGTCCACCGACACCAAGCACGGCGAGATCCTCCGCGACTACACCGTCGCAGTCATGATGCTCTACGTCTTCAACCTCTACCACGCGTCGCTGCACCAGCCGCTCCAGGCGATCGCGCGTTTCTTTGGCCTCTTTGCCGCGTTCCCGTGGGATGGGTTTTGCGTCTCAATCGAAGGCCCGCGCGACTTGCTCTGTCTCCCCAATCCCCCGCTGCCGCCAAGCCAAGGCAAGCTCCTACTCGAGGATGAGATGCTCGAGATGCACCGCACGCGACGATTTGACGACACGCCAGAGCCGACGCCGCCGACGCCCCCGTCCATGCACGACGCGATTTTGCAATTCAATGTACGCGAAAGACTTGGTCGTGGACGACCATCACACATGTGTATGTGTAGATCAAACACATCAACATCATGGACCCAATCGACCCATCCAAGAACCTCGGCGAAGGCGTGACGGCAAAACAGTAGGCCTTGGATGAGGATCATTGGCTGACGGGTGACGTAGGGCTGCCAGCTTTCGCAACGCATTGGACCAAGGTGCGACCAAGCTGCATGCGGTCATGATGGCACTCAAGAAAGAGATGACGTCGACAATCTCGACGTCCCTCGGCTCGACTTCGAGGTGACATTGACGTGGACTCATGGATGTCACACGATCGTGTAGTGTGTCGTTGCTCGAATCGTCCTTTCGGAGCATTTCGTTGCGTTTTCAGTGCGGTTGGCGGCCCGACAATGCCGTCTTTGACCAACCCGAATGCACCCTCGCCGACGACCTCCTCCAGAGCCTCTCGTCATTGGATTTGCCCAAGAATCTTCAGCGCGATGCCGCGGCGACCGTCGATGCACTCACGGTCTGTTCCGAATCCCTTCGGTGCGTCATTTGTTTGGAGGATCATATGTTGATGTGGAACCTCCAGGCACGACGTGCTCGTGTGCGATTTTTTGCTGCATGCGCGGGTGACGGCGCCAGCCGTCTACTCGTTGGCGACCGAGATCCTCACGGAGCGTGGTCCGCTTCCAATCGGTGAAATCGGAAAGTGTCTGCAGGACATGACTTCCTGCGCGACGCTCTCGGCGGTGCTCAAGGAACATTTTGGTGGGCTAAAGAAATTTCTCGAGCAATACCCGTCCGTCTTTCTCATCAGCACGGACCACCCGTTCAACCCGAAAGTCTACCTCCACCGGTACGACGAGATATGATACAGAGTCGTTATGATAACCTTCATCATGGTGGTTAGAATGCTTTCCGAAAGCAGTGCTGCCCAAGTGCTGGACGGCACCATGTTGGACGCGTCGTCGTCGGCGCGGAAAAAGGTAACACAATTCGGATGTCTCTGAACGACCTCTCATCCGCTGCAGAAAACCAAAACCACAAGAAGAAAAAAGGCACCCGATGGAGAGAATCGATCATCGTCGCTTGCGGCCCTCCCGTCACAAGAGCTCAAGCGGTCGCCGACATGCGCGCCACCCCCAGGCTTTGCCGCCCCAGCGACCTCCCAGCAGCGAAGCCTCTCGTTCGAATCGTCGTTGAAGTTGTCGGCAGCGACATTTGTCCCCGCGGACCAGCGGAAATCCGTCGGCTTTACATAGAGATGATGGTGTCTTCCTCTGTCTTCATTCCATCTCGCATCCTCTTCATCCATCGACGTTGTCGCTGTGATTGCAATCTGAATCCTTCACTCTGATTGGCTGATGAGGGTATCTTGGGACGTGCGTTGACCAATCATATTTCGTGAATAGAATGACTGGGACTCAGTATGGACACTTTGAACAGTGTCATTGCGTGGGCGTGATTGGTTTTGGCATTTTTAGGTTTCTTGACACGATGGTGAAGAAGCGCGTCCTGTCCCCGCAACCGCTCTTGGACCCGGCGATCTTGACGGCCTTCATGGAAGAGAACGGCCTCAAGCCGGTCCATGCGCAAAAGATCTGGAAGCACATTGCCACGCAGGTCCAAACCTCGACGGCCGACATCTCGATCCGCGACGTCCAGCATCTGCCGTCCCACGCGTACCCGCTTCTCGAAGACCAGTTTGCCGCGTTCACGACGACCGTGGCCGAGCAGCACACGTCCAGCGACGGCACCGTGAAGCTTCTCATCACACTCCAGGACGGCCACAACATTGAGGCCGTGATCATGAAGCATTCGGGCCGGAACACGCTGTGCGTCTCGTCCCAGGTCGGGTGTCAGATGGGCTGCACGTTTTGCGCAACGGGCACGATGGGCATCATTGCGGACCTATGCGCCGGTGAGATCCTCGAACAACTCGCGCATGCGTTCCGCGTCGCGCCCATCCGAAACGTCGTCTTCATGGGCATGGGCGAGCCGCTCAACAACTACGACGCCGTCCTGAGTGCGATCCGCGCCATGACGGACGTCTTTGGCCTCGCGCCCAAGTACATCACGCTCTCGACTGTTGGCGTGATTCACCGCATCCGCCAATTGAAAGTGGACGCGCCGCTCATACGCCTCGCGCTCTCGCTGCATGCGCCGACGCAGGACATCCGCGTGAAGATCGTCCCCACGGCGAAAGCATACCCGCTGGAAAAGCTCATGGCCGCGATCGACGACCACTTGGAAGGCCGCGAGAACCGCATGGTCATGATGGAGTACATCATGCTCAAGGACATCAACGACGCCATGGAGACGGCGCACGATCTGGGCAAACTCTTGCATGGCAAATCTGTGGTACGGCTCTCGGCCACAAACAACGAGGTGTAATGTGTGTCTGGACGAGTAGCACATCAACTTGATTCCGTACAACGCGACCGAAGTCGACGCGGAATTCCAGTCCCCGGCCCGGGACGACATTGTCAAGTTCAAGGACATCTTGCGTGTCGATTACAACCTCAAAGTCACGGTCTGTGTCGTCATCGTACATCAACAACTCTTCATCTTCTCATACGCAACATGCAGATTCGCGAGAACCACGGCATGGACATTGATGGCGCGTGTGGCCAGCTTGCGGTCAAGAAACTCGAGTCGAGTATCCCGAAAACCAACCCGGTAACTCCTCACAAAATCAAACATTGACAGTTGCTGTGTAGAAGCAGCGCGACATTGAAGATCTCGGTCAGCCCACGTCCCGCAAGCCCAAAGCCAAGGCATCGGCGTCCAAAGACAATACCGTTGGCTCTTCCACCGACTCGTCGCTCTTTTCAACCTTTGCGGTGGTTGGTGCTGCGGCCCTTGTCGCCATTCCAATTGCCGCGGTGGCCTTTGGCTTCTTCCGCCGCAAGCATTAAAAACAATCCAGCATAGACACGATCATTCATCATTAAGTTTCGGCTTAGGCCTTTTGTTCGGATTCTTGGCACTTGGTAAAGGCCGCGATGGCGTTCGTGATGGCGTCCTTCTCCTTGTTCAACGCATCCCACTTGGCATCGTCGGCTTCACGGACGCTTTCGGGCACCTTGGTCGTGTAGTCGTCCTTGGAGCGCTTCTTTTCGAGCGCTGTGAGCGACGGCAACAACTTTTGAAGCTTCTTCTCAAGCTTGGTGATTTCATTGCCGAAGTCCACGAGGCCGCTCAGCAAGACATGCAGTTGGAGCTTGTCATTGAGCACGTGCATGGCGCAGCCCGAGGGCGGCGCATCGCGGAGGAGGACCTTGGTCTCGCCCGTCTTGGCGAGCGTGCAAAAGTCTTCGACTTGGGCTTCGATCGTGGCCGCCATCTCGTCGTCTTCGCACGCGAGGAAGCACGTGGGGCGCGCCGCGTTGGCGAGGCCGTACTCGGCGCGCAACGAGCGACCGGCGTGGATGATGTCCTTGATGAGCTCCATGTTGACTTCCGATTGGTTGTTGTTCCACTCTTCGTGGTGGTGGGCTTCGGGGTACGGGGCCACGACGATCGACGTGTAGCTGCGCTTGCCAGGGAGGCGCTGCCACAATTCTTCCGTCACAAACGGCATGATCGGGTGGAGCAAGCGCAGACCAAATTCCAAACAGATGAAGAGCGTCTGTTGGGCCGTGGCCTTGGCGTCAGCGTCCGAGCCAGACATGATGGGCTTAACCAACTCCAAGTAGACGTCGCACACGTCGTACAACCAAAAGTTGTACAATGCCGTCGTGACATCACCAAACGCGTAGGCCGAGAGCGACGCGTTGGCCACCTTGATGGTGTGGTACAAGCGGCTCAAGATGAAGCGGTCGCGGGCGCTCACAACCTTGTTGTGGATGACCGTGCCAGCGAGGCCGTCGTGGAATTCACCGCCTTCCAAGTGCGACATGGCAAAGCGCGTGGCGTTCCAGAGTTTGTTGCAAAAGTTGCGGTAGCCGACCAAGCGTTGAATGTCCAAGTTGATGTCACCAACTTGTTGCTGGTACGCGAGGAGGCCGAAACGGAGCGCATCGGCGCCGCACTCGGGAATACCATCGGGGAAATCGGCGGTTTGGCCCTTCTTGGCTTTTTCGACTTCCTTTTCAGGCAAGTTGCCGCTCTCGAGCTTCTCAAGAAGCGTGCTGAGCGAGCAGCCGGCAATGACTTCGAGGGGATCGACCACGTTGCCAAGACTCTTGGACATCTTGCGGCCATACTTGTCGCGCACGATCGAATGGAGGTAGACCGTGTGGAAAGGCAACTTGCCCGTGAGCTTTTGGCCCATAAAGACCATGCGGACAACCCAAAAGAACAAAATGTCGTAGCCCGTTTCGAGCAAGTCGGTCGGGTAAAAGTTCTTGACTTCGTCCGAGTCGTCTGGCCAGCCAAAGACAGCCATGGGGAAGAGACCAGCGCTCACCCACGTGTCCAAGACGTCTTCGTCTTGCTTGAGGAGGACCTTCGAGGGGTCGACGTTCAACGCCTTGGCGGCCTTGGCGCGGGCGTCAGCTTCGTTGAGGCCAGCAAACCAGCGGTTGTTGTTGGCTTCGGCACTTTGGTCCACATAGGGCTCGCCTTCGATCGTGGCAAAGTACGCGGGGATGCGATGGCCCCACCACAATTGGCGCGAGATGCACCAATCGCGGATGTTTTCGAGCCAGCGGAACCACGTCTTTTCGTGGTGTTCGGGGAGAATCGTGAGTTCCTTGTTGCGGACGGCAGCCATGGCGTCTTGAGCCATCTGCTCGCAGTTGACAAACCATTGGGGCTTAACCAACGGTTCAACAACGTCGCCCGAGCGTTGGCAGATACCCAAGCGCATCTTGTTGTCAACCTTGCCGTGGAAAAGGTTGAGCGCCGTGAGCGCCTTTTCGACGGCCACGCGGGCATCGTAACGCATCATGCCGGCAAATTCACCGCCGTTGGGGTTGATCTTGCCGTCGTCGTCAATGATCGTGATGAATTCCAAGTTGTGGCGCTTGCCGCACTCGTAATCGTTCGGGTCGTGGGCGGGCGTGATCTTCACGGCACCGGTACCAAACGAAATGTCGACCAACTCGGCATCCAAGATGATGGGGATGCGGCGGCCGTTGAACGGGTGCACCACAAACTTGCCGTGCAAGTGGACGTAGCGGGGATCTTCGGGGTGGATGGCCACGGCCGAGTCACCCAACATGGTTTCAAGACGGGTCGTGGCGACAATCAATTGTTCGTCCGAGTTTTCGACCTTGTACCCAAACGAAGTCAAGACACCAAACTCGTACTTGAACGCGGGGTTGTGGCCGGGCACAGCCATCTTGGTGCGCTTTTCCAATTCAATGTAGTCGACTTCAATGTCGGAAATGGCCGTCTTGAGTTTGCAACTCCAGTTGATCATGCGCGTGGCTCGGTAAATCAGACCTTCGTCAAAGAGTTGGTTGAACGCCTTCATCGTGGCCTTGGTGCAGCGCTCGTCCATGGAAAAGTACGCGCGGTCCCAGTCGACACTGCAGCCGACCTTGCGGAATTGGTGGTGGATGCGCGTTTCGTATTCGTTCTTCCATTCCCACACGCGTTCCAAAAACGGTTCGCGGCCCAAATCGTGACGCGACTTGTTTTCGTCCTTCATCAAGCGCTTTTCCACAACCGCCTACGCGCAAAAAGTACATGAATAATGCGACTGCAGGTAAGGACGGACATACTTGAGTGGCAATGCCGGCGTGATCGGTACCAGGCACCCACAAGGTCGCATGACCAAGCATGCGATGCCAGCGGGTGAGCGAATCTTGCACGGCCACGGTCAAGGCATGTCCCAAATGCAACGAGCCCGTCACGTTCGGGGGAGGGATGACCATGACGAAGCGCTTGTCCTTGGGGGCGGTCTTGATCTTGTCGTCGTCGCACTTGAAGAAGCCTTCCTTTTCCCACCACGCTTGCCACGCCGATTCGACGGCGACGGGTTGGTAACCGGTGGCCATAGGGGCCGTCAAGTCCTTCTTTTCACCCTCGGGGGTCGTGTTCACGTACACTTCTTCGGGCGCGACTTCCTTCACGGGCTTGGGCTTCTCGACCTTGTCCTTCTTGGGGGCCCAGCGGTTCGGGTCCTTTTCCTTCACTTCCTTGAGCTTGCCCTTCTCAGCCTTCTTTTGCATCTTCTTGCTGAGCTTGGGTTCGCCATCGGCGCCGGCGACATCAAGCGCGGCAGCCTTGTCGGCCAATTGCGCGTCCGTATTTTCTCGCGGATCCGACATGTCCAATGTGGGTTCGGAAATAATAAATGGTGCGGCTCGCCCTGCAAAACGAGCGGTTGGATTATCCGAACATGTATCCGGACAATATTTTCTTGTGCTTCTGCGCTTCCATAGTGAACGCCAGTCACTTTTTCTGAGCGACTGTGATCAACAATGAAAAACATCAACTGAGCTTTTGTTGCTCGTCGGTGATTGGCTACAAGATCTATCTGTTGTATCATTTTCGTCCATTTGCTCCCCTTTCATCATGGATATATTGAAATTTGTATCGCTACATAGATGACATTCTTACGGGATAAGCAAAATTTTCGGTGTCAAAGCGTCCTCGGCAGATCATTTTACTTGGAACATGGCCTTGTTCTCAGCAGAAAATTGGATCCTCGGGGAACAAATGCACTGAAAAAGCACCGTCCTGCTTACGCTTATCCATAAATGTCGTCGTTCGAGTCGCCGCCAAAGCCGCCGGCGGCATCGTCGTAGTCACCCGACATGCTGTCCATCAAGAAGTTGGCAGCGAGTGCTTCGTTCTTGTCGCACGCCAAGTACGCCTGGATGACTTCGTTTCGGTCAAAGCCCATGTCGCAGAGGCGGCCGACGGCGGCCGCTTCTTCTTCGGTCAGGTGGATGCGCGTGGGCGCGCCAAGGCCACCGGCGGCGGCGCCACCGCCTTGCATTTGCTGCATGATCTGCGCCATCGCTTCCGGCGGCATCGTGCTGAGCATTTGCGACAGTTGCTGCAGTTGGTCGGGGGTCATACCCATCTGCGCGGCCATCGCCGCTTGCTGTTGGGGCGAGAGCGACGCCATGAGTTGCTGCAATTGCTGCGGCGTCGGCATGCCGCCGGCGTCCGCGTCCCCAAAGGGCGAGGCAGGCACGCCGCCGGCCGGCGCCGCGGATTCCGCGATGGGTTCGTTGAGCATCGCAACGAATTGTTCCTGGTTTTGGTGGATCAAGCGAAGCAATTCGGGGCTCTACGAGATCATAAATACGAGAAAATCTCACATGAAGATGTGTACCTGGCTGCCAATTTGTTGGAGCACCGTAGGGAGGGCCGCGGGGTTGGATTGGATCAAGCGGCGGAGCGCGTCAAATTGGGGATGGTTGCGGAGGGCTTCTAACGAGTTGGGTGCGCCAAACACCGCGCCGCCAGCCGCCGCGCCACCCGCAGGGGCAGATGCCGGGGGAGCCGCCGGTCGCTCGGGGATGCCGTTCATCAGGTATTCCACGGCACGATCGGGGTTGTTGAACGCAGCTTGCAATGCCAAGCGAACCTTCAAGGAATGTGAGCACGACGGATTCGCCACCCATATTGCCTACTTGTTCTTCGGGAAAACCCATGTCACACAACTGGCGAATCGTGTCGTTGAGCGCTTCGCCAACAACGAGTCCTGCCGCGCCAACAGCGGGGGTCGTCGCCGTTGCCGCAGGGGTGGATGTGGAAGGGGTAGGTTGAGCAGGAGGCGCGACAGCCGCAGGTGCGGTAGCAGCTGGTGCCGCAACGGGCGCAGCCACGGGGGCCGCAGCAGGAGCCGCCGCAGGTTCAGTCGCTGTTTTTCTTACGACTTTGGGCTTCGTGACCATGACAACCAAAAAGTCGTTCTCTTTGATGTTGTATTCCGACAGCTTGCTCTCGTCCTTCAAGACCTTGCCGGCATGGATGAGCTTCTGGTTCTCAGGCGCGGCGCCATTCACGCCTTCGACCTTTCGCTTCACGCTTTCAACCTAGCATCATGCGCATGAGACCTCGCATATGCAATGTCGCCTACGGTCTCGTCGAGCTCGGCGTCGATGGAGTAGGCCACGCCCTGCAACGTCTTGACGGTGAGCTTCATTTCAGCAAGAAAATCTCAAATGATGGATATGGCCCCCCTTTCGCTTAGGTTGGGGTCCTCGATTTGCACCTGTTTATTTTATTGCATACGTCTTTATGGATATATTGAACACAATTTAATACATTGAACCCCTCCGAAAAAGTACCCTTTTTCCGCGGGCGCCTTGTTCGAGAAAACCTTGGATGGGAGTTCGAGAGACGACAGCGAACGAGCGATGAGTGTGTGTCGCGCCGCCATGCTCCTCAGCGCCCTGCTGTGGGTGATGGTCCAAGCTGCCCGCGTCGTCCCGCCGCTGCATGGCGAAGTCCAACCCATCCTCGAGTCGGAGACGCGGCGCCGCGTGCAATCGCCGCCCCTCAACAGCGAGGACGACCGCGTCCACAATCTCGTCGGGCTTGAGTCCACGACCCCCATGTCGCCCCACTACGCAGGCTACATCAACGTCGATGCGACCAACGATGCCGACATCTTCTACTGGCTCTTCGAAGCCACCGAGTCGGCCGCCACGCAACCGCTCGTGATCTGGCTCCAAGGTGGGCCAGGGTGTTCGAGTCTCGTCGGCCTCTTTCTCGAATGCGGTCCCTTTCGCATCGTAAACGAATCGACCGTGACGATGAATCCATTCGGGTGGCACAAGGCCGCAAACATCCTCTTCGTGGACCAGCCAGTGGGCACCGGCATGTCCCGCGTCAAGTACGAAGCGTTTCCGCCGTCGGGGAAGGCCGTCGCCGCACACTTTTATACTTTTTTGCTCGGGTTCCTCCGGCGGCATCCGGAATACGTCGACGCAGCGACAAACGAGACGCGGCCAATCTACTTGTTTGGCGAGTCGCATGCCGGGCGATGGATTCCGCAATTCCACACGCACATTGCCGCCGCCAACGCAGACCACCCCGCGCTCCATGTCAGTCTTCCCATCAATATCTTGTGTCATCTTGGTGTAGATCCGCATCGATGGCGTCGGCATCGGGAACGGCTGGATCCATCCGCCGATTCAATACGACTACAGCGCATTTGCGCATGGCCATGGCCTCATCTCGCTCGCCCAGCGACACACGTTGCAGCACGACGTACGTTGTTGTCATCGTCCTCTCATTCTCCGTCTCTTATGTTGTCGATAGTATCAACAATGCCTCGCAGCGATCGACGCCGGCAACCTGAACGCGCGCGCGTGCTTTCGCAACCTCGACAATGTCCTTGGCAGCGTCGGCGGCGACACGCAGCGCCTCAATGTCTTTGACATGCGCGCGTACGTAACCGAGATGAGCCAGTACCCGCCGCAAAAGCCGCTCCTGCGTCTCTTGATGAACCACGCGCCGTTCCGCGCGTCGCTTCCGACCATGCCCTCGGTCGCCGACCTCGCGTTTGACGAATGCAACGCCCAAGTCTACCGCACCCTCCAAGGCGAGGACGGCGTGAGCACGCTCAGTGACGTCGGCGCGATGCTGGCCGCGGGCGTCCGCGTCCTCGTTTACAATGGCCAGTGGGACATGATGTGCCATGCACTGGGGACGGAAGCGCTGCTGCTCCAAGCGGACTGGCCCGGCGCCGACGCGTACCGGCGCGCCGCCCGCGTCACGTGGCGCGTTCCAGGCATGGATCCGCCCGCCGGGTTTGCCCAGAGCGGCGGCAACCTCACGTTTGTGGTTGTGCGCGACGCGGGGCACCTCGTGCCGTACAACGCCCCGGCTGCCGCGCTCGACATGGTCACGCGGTTCCTCAAGCGGCAATCGTTCCACGACGACGCGCAGATGATCGCCCCGCGCGAGGCGAGCGACGACGGCCGTGCATGCAACATGACGCTCACGAAGGGCCTGAGCAGTGCCATGTGGGCCGTGGGCGTAGGCGTGGCCTTGGCCAGCGCCGTCGTTGGCGCGCTCGTGGCGATGCTTTGTCTGCCTCGTCAAGGTGCGAGTAGTAGTAGTGGCCGCAAGTCGCATGCGTCGATCGCGACCGATGACGACGAGGAAGAGGTGTTCGAGTATGACGACGAAGACGAAGACGAAGATCCCGAATGGGGTGACGACGACGACCGCGACGACGGCGAGATGGTCGAATTGGCCGCTCGGCATGCGACCGACACATCCAAGAAGCGACGTGTGCAAGTGCACACGGACGCCGCGACCGTGTAACGCCATGCAATAGAGAGAGAGGTTGAAGTGGCGGGGGCTATTTTTATCGACGCTATTTTAACGTCGCGAGCGCAGAAACCACTGAGAAGAAGGCAGGGATATGGGCGAAGAGGTCGAGAAGCACATCCTGCGCAAGTACGACCTCCTCCAAAAGCTCGGCAAAGGGGTAAGGTCGCGAAGGCGAACTACATGCGTCATGCGACGTGTGTAGGCCTATGGCATTGTGTGGAAAGCCCTGGACAAGTCGTCGCGGCAGCCCGTGGCGCTGAAAAAGTGCTTTGATGCGTTCCGGAATGCGACAGACGCGCAGCGCACGTTCCGCGAAGTCATGTACCTCCAGGAACTGAATGGCCACAGCAACATCATCCGCCTGCTCAACGTGATCAAGGCCGACAACGACCGGGACATTTACCTCGTCTTTGACTTTATGGGTACCCCCTCTCCTTGTCGCTTTCGAGTGACTCATGCGGTGTAGAGACCGACCTCCACGCTGTCATTCGTGCCAACATCCTCGAGGAAATCCATAAAAAGTATGTCACGTACCAACTCATCAAGGCGCTCAAGTTTATGCACTCGGCCGAGCTCCTCCACCGTGACATCAAGCCCAGCAACCTCCTCCTCAACGCCGATTGCCACACGAAACTCTGCGACTTTGGCCTCTGTCGGTCCGTTTCGGAGCTTGGGGGGCCCAATCCCGTCCTGACCGACTACGTGGCAACGCGGTGGTATCGCGCGCCAGAGATCCTCCTTGGCTCGACGCGGTACACCAAGGCCGTCGACATGTGGGCCGTGGGATGCATTGTAGCCGAGATGGTCTCGGGCCGTCCAACCTTTCCTGGCACGTCGACCATGAACCAGCTCGAGCGGATCCTCGAAGTCACGGGCGCACCCACGCCAAGCGATGTTGAAAACATCAAGTCGCCGTTTGCCTCGACGATGCTCGAGAGTCTCCCGCCGCCCAAGACGCAAACCCTCGAGGAATTGCTCCCAAAAGCATCGCCCGAGGCCATCGACATGATCCGAAAGTGTCTCTACGTACTGCTGCGTCGAGTGCGTGTGTTTAGTGTTGACGCTCGTCGTGTGTAGTTTGACCCGCACAAACGCATCTCGGCCGATGATGCTATCAAACACCCGTTTGTGAGTCAGTTCCACAACGAAAAGGAGGAACCGGTCGCGACGGCCCCGTGTCAGATTGTCGTCGACGACAACACAAAGTACTCGGCTGCCGACTACCGAGACCGACTGTACAGGGAAATCATCAAGAAGAAAAAGGAAGTGCGGCGCCAGAGCTCATCGAAAGATGTCGCGCCACCAGGTACACACGAGAAGAAGACGAGGTCAACAATGTCGTGCTAGATGCCACGGGCAATGCCGCCACCGCCAAGTAGTTGCAGCAGCGAGCTCGATCCATTTCCAGTGTATTTTACATATCGCCTGTGAATATAGAACCAAGAGTAGTAATGTCGTCGATGCATTTCATTTCCACACACAAGTCGTTGGACAGAATGCAAAAAAAAAATGACGAAAGCGATGGCAGACATGTTTGCTGCTCTCGATGTCTTGGAGGCTCAATAAAGTGTGACGACAGAGCAACAAAAGATGCAATGACAGCTAGGTGGACGAGAGAGGAGCATCTTTGATTATTCGACCACGGAGACGAGTGCTCACATACATGGACATGAGCACTGTCTCTTCTCTCTAGTCCAAGACGTTCATCGTCATTTGGTTGGAGATTCGCTCCATCTCCTTTTCGTATTGGTTGTCGCAGTGCGCCGCGGCTGCCGCGTGGTGGCCACTGCGTGGACGCGCCGCGCCACTCTTGAAGCGACCCATCTCGACGACAGCGTTGCAGCTCTTGAACAACGACGACGACGACGCGATGGCACTAAAGCCAGGGGGCGGGGCGACGCCGTGCTTCTTGGTGTCGATCGTCGGGGGTTGGTGGGGTTGGAGGTACGGATGGGGCTGCGGGGACTCTTTGGTCGCCATGACCGAGATGAAAAGCATGCGCACGGCCAACTGCGGCACCTTGGCGGCACCAAAATCGGCGGTTGACATGGCAAGGACCATGTCTGCGTCGATGATGCCGCCTTGAACGTGCGCGCGGATGACCGACGACGTCAACTTGGGGTCGCAGAGGAACGCGAGCAGCTCCGCCTTGTTGAACGCCGCGGGGGTCGCTGGCGGCGTTGGGCCTTCTTCGAGACACGCACGAGTTGCATCGACGGCATTGTCTGCACGCGGCTGACTGTTGTTTTCGTCATCATTGTCAGCATGGTGGACGGCCGACGAATTGGTTGCGTAATCATGGGTCGCTTGGTTGGACAACTCATCGACGGGATTCGTCAACATGCCGTCGGCTGGCAGTGGGGACAGGAGCGTCCAATCACATGAAATCGTCGCCTCGTCCTTGGTGGGACTCGCTTCGTCGTCGGCTTCTTCGTCTCCTTCCATGATGGTCGTGATCGATCCAATTGAAACATGCAAGTCATGTCGTTGTTCCAAGGGGCGATCGTCTTCCTGGGGTCGCGAAATGGATGGCGGGGGGTCAGTTGAGGTCGGTGTATGGACGTGCAATGATGGGGACAAGGGCGGGGACAACATCATCACTGGCATGGAGCTCGCTAGGTCATTGATGGGCGGCAAAGCATGTTGTTGGGATAATTCATCTGTCGTGGTAGTTGATGTTGCCATGTCCGACGTTGGCATCGAGTCGTCGCTCTCAGCGTGGCGGAGTAGGTTGGAGAAATATAAATCGCGTGCCTTCTTTTTGTCTTCTTTGGCTGTGCGCTTGGCCTTCTTGCACCCTCGTTGGTGGTGGTGCGTGGGCGGGTGGAATGCAATGTCAAAGCCAGCGCCCGCTTTTGGTGTCGAGCATTTCAATAGTCCTTTGTCAGCATGCAGAAAATACACATAGTAGCTCGTCACGAGCGCGGCGGCGACGGCGGCAACGGCCCACGCGACGGCCGCGACGACGAGCGGCAGCGACTCGGTGTCGGCCCAGCCACACATCGCGACGGTGCGCTGGAGCAGCTTGTGGCCGAGTCGGGCGGCGTAGTGAAGCACGGCCCAGAGCATGCTCTCCGGGTGGAAGAGGAAGCTCGTGAGCGAGAGGACCGTGAGCCATGCGAGGAAGCGCTTTAGTTTGGACTTCTCGCGCTTCCCCTGCGAGGACGAGCCGAGGAGGCCGAGGAGCGATGCTGTCTGGAGTGTCGGAGTCATCCAGAGTTGAAATAAAGCAATGCGTCGGGTCACGTGGGGTGGCGGGGGTTTCACCTTCCCTTGCCACGCCCGATTGGTGGCTTTTCTCGGAAAGGCCGGCGGCGAAACCGCTCGAGCAATACGAGATCTGGCCAATCCGGTCTTGCCGACTCGTGGCTCAGCCAATCAGAGCATGGCAGTCAAGTGGAGACGGTGGCGGTTACGAAACACCCGCCCGAACGAACGGACTGACCGCGACGACCGGCGGCAGCGGCAATGAGCTTCCAGAAGCGCGAGTACGATGCAAATGCCAAACAGTGGATGAAGGAGGTAGCTGCATACATGACTGGGATGGTAGGTTGACCCATGCACTAGGCACTCGTCAGCCGAGAGGTCATCGACGACCTCGAATCTGTGAACCGAAAGCTCAAGCATGAACTCCAACACAAGGTTCATCCAAATGGAGGGACTCTGTGATGTCCATGGCTGTAGACTTTCAAGTTGCAAGTGATGGACGAATGCATTTCCAAGCTGGGGGTGACAGCCAAGGTTCAAAATGCCATCGACAACAAACGTGCGCCCATCATCGTGGACGCGCCGTCGCATGCAAGTCCAAAGCGGTCGCCGAGGAAGCCGCCGGATGGTTTGGTCATGGGTAGCCCCGACAACAAGTAAGAAAGCGAGGGAAGACCTTGATGACGTTTTCATTGTAGATTTTCCTATAGCAGCGAAGACTACAGCAATTACGTCGGCCAGTACAGCCCTCCCAAGTGAGTGCACACAATGGGAAAGGCGACACTTGACAGCGGCGACAGAGACCGCGAGATTTCAAATCCAAAGCAACAGCCGCCGTCCGAAAAGATCAGTCCTAGGCGGCTCAAGCATGATGCGCAGTTGTTTGGGAGCGGCACGGAAGCCAATAGGTATGCTGGTTGACGACGTCGATGGGAGCGCCGACGAGGGATTTGAGAATAGATTTCACCATGGAAGCTCGGAACATTTATCCGTGGTGGAAAACCACAGTCCAAAGCGGTAAGTTGCGCGAAGTCGCCTCCGATGGAATGAATCGATGTAGAACACATGAAGTGACCGAATGTCCCAAGCGAGAGCAGGTGTTTGTGTGTGGATCCGAGGCATTCCAAAAGTCGGCGGCCTATGTGAGCACTTTGTCGGGACAGGTACGCCCGTTCATCGGCGATGTGCTCGTCGAATCATGGTGAGCATAGGTGGAGAGGACAGACTACGGACGAAGTTGGCCCTTCCAGCGCGAAGAGAAGGCTCTGCACGAGTCGAAAGATCTCTTTGGGAACGAGCGCAAGAAACCCGGTGCCCACATCGTCCTCTCCAAGTACGTCATACGCGCGGCATCCTACTCACATGGAGCCCGGTCATCTTGCAGGGCCGAATCGGACGCGATCGACAAACTCATGCGTGAGAGCCCAAGGATAAAGGGCAACAACCATCATTATGCAGACTTCAAGGGATGAGATCTTGTACTTTAATGAAAGATACTTTTCCGAATGGTACTTTATTGAACACATATTGCTGACTTTTGGGTACTTTATTGAATGCACTTAAGTGGACGTTGTCGATGTGGTTGGTGCATGGCCAATCCGAACACAACTTTTCGGATCCAATCCACAGCAGAAGATGGCGGCGCTTCCACCGGACTTTGTGGATGGGCTCTATCGGAAGGTCCTCATGTCCGTGAAGGCGTCCAATGCGATTCCGAGTGAAGAAGAGGACTTCAATTTTCAGTCCAAGTTCAACAAGGACTTCCGCGCGGGGGCTGAAGACCTTCAAGGTCGCTTGACATCACTCTTGCACCGCCTTCGCCATGCGAATGTCACGCAGCATGGCAAGAACGACGCCGATGACGACATTCTCGAATTCGATCCGTTGGAAGAGAACGGACCATTGACCGATCTCGTGGACAGTTTGCTCGAAAAGGCGTCCGAACAGATCATTCGTTTCCAAAAGGGAGAAGTCGACCCGACGCCGGCCGCGGCGCCACCCGTCACGCTTCCCACGGCAACGTCAACGTCCAATGCTGCGACCGTGTCGGCGAGACCGCAAGATACATTCGAAGACAAGATTGACAACGCGGACACGCCGTTCGTCTCGAAACTGCGCGCCAAACTCCATGCCGCGCCTGTCCCGGGCGACGACACGAACGAAGACGACGACGAACTCTACCATCCGTACCGCAACGAAATCACAAACCTCAAGTACCCGGCGTGGATGCTGCAACCGGACGATGTGCGCCGAGAGATCATCCCGCTCGACGACGCCACGTATACGTACGTGGACACGCCGGCGGCACTCGACGCGATGGTCGCGGCGTTGCAAACCGCGGATCTCTTGGCGGTGGATCTCGAGAACCACAGCTACCATTCTTTCCAGGGGTTTCTCTGTCTCATGCAGATCTCGACGTGGGACTGCGACTGGCTCGTCGACACGCTGGCCCTGCGGTCGCACCTCCACGTGCTCAACACGATCTTTTGCAACCCTGCCAAACTCAAAGTGCTCCATGGCGCCGACTCGGACATTGTCTGGCTCCAGCGCGACCTCGGGCTCTACGTCGTCAACATGTTTGACACGGGCCAGGCGGCGCGCTGCCTCCAGTACGCGCGCTTCTCGCTCGCGCACCTCCTCAGCACACACTGCGGCGTCACGGCCGACAAGCAGTACCAGCTCGCCGACTGGCGCGTCCGGCCTCTTGACGAGCACTTGGTCAAATACGCGCGCGAAGACACGCGGTACCTCTTGTACATTTACCAAGTCATGAAGGCCGAGTTGCTGGCCAAGCCCGAGGAAAACCTCTTGGCGGCGGTACTGAGCCGGAGCCAAACGCTCTGTCTCAGCGTGTACGAAAAGCCCAAGGCCCCCACGGCCGATGACGCCGCGCACGTGGCTTTCAAGCTCAAGAGCACTGTCGGGCTGCAGACTGTCACAGATAGCCAGCTGCGCGTGATGGAGCAGTTGCTCGTGTGGCGCGACCGCCTCGCGCGCAAAGTGGACGAGTCTGCTGGCTACGTGTGTCCCAATGCCGTGCTCATGAAGATCATGAAGGGTCGGCCGGCCACGCCCGCGCAACTCTTCCGTCTCTGCAATCCCATCCCCCCGCTCGTGCGCAAGCATGCCCACGAACTCACCGTGCTCCTCGGCCGCGAACAAGACGACGAAGTGGCCCCGACGGCGGCGCCACATGTGGTCAAGCCGCTTGAGAAGACGCTTGTGCATGCGACGACCGAAGAAAGCAGTCAGTTGTATGCGTTCAAGGGGTGGCAAGTCGCAGCGCCGCGCAAGGCTACTGCGTCCAATGCTGCCGCCACGGGATTATTTGCGGCCGCGACAGGAGACGGTGACGATGCGTTGACTCAGCAGGCGCTGCTGGAGCAAGTGCGGCAAGCTTTTGCCAGCAAGGAATTCGTGTTGGTGGAACTGGCCGTCGACGCTGTCACACTCGCCGCGCCGTCCGTTGTGACGAAGGCCGAACCCGTGAAGGAAGACGCGCCGGCGCCGCTCGCGCTCTCGGAGAAGTACCCGAAATTGATGAAGAAACGGAAGGCAGACAAGGCCCCTTCTACCGCAGTCGACGACGACGAGACCTCGACGGCGGCAGACGGCGAAGCAACGTCATCGGCGGCGGCATCGTTCCAGCCGTTCGATTACGCCGCGCAAACCCTCGCGGCCACGACGATGAACTTGGACGAGAAGCCTGTGGTCGAACGCAACAAGCGCAAGAAGGGATACAACCCCTTCGTGGCGGCGCCAGACGACAGCGGCATGGCGCCCATCAACCAAAAGCGCGGGTACAACGCGCCGCGCAGTTCGACCACGCGATAGAAGAAAGCCAACCCCAATATTATAACTCCGTGTCTATATTATAATAGAGAAACATCCACCAATCACATCGCGTGCATTGAAAATCTTTTTTGACAAGAGGATGGAAGCGTCGAGGGCGTTGCAGTGGATGGTGCTGCTCCAGAAACTGGACGGCCGCCAGTTCGAAGCAACTTGGATGTACCCGAACGTCCCCGCGGATCAGCTTCAGGTTCTCCTCTTCCGGGTGAATGTCGACAGACCGCATCATACCGCCGATCCGTACTTCCTGAAGTTCCAGGACACGTGGGTGTATGTGAGTCCACCAACGACGGGCTCCCTGATCGCCGTCTCGAGCAAGGTACGAGTTGTACGACGAGAAACTTGCTTCTCAACCGCGTCTAGTGCTTTGATCCTGAGAAATATGCAACCCTGCTCCGTCTGCTCGTCGACGAATACGTCCAGCCGCCAAGCACCCCCCTTGCGCTCTTGCGCGTCTACTTGGCACTCTACACGACGGGACAATACTCGAATCCTCTGCAGACGCAAGCAACTTTTGTCTGGAACAAGAACCAGGAAATGGCGCCCTACATCGCCGGTCTCTCCCTCGCTGTACATCACCACATTGGTCACCATGTCGGTTCATCGAATTCTCTAGGACTTTGTCGCCAAGTTCCAAGACGACAGCGCGATCGTCTGGCTCGCCATCTTGGCCAAGAAACGGTGCGCCCCTCTCGCGATCACCGAATTGTCATGGCATCCTCGTTCGCAGAGTTGTCGTCTCAAGCGATTCCTTCCACGAACTACTTCAAATCACTCGTTGTCTTCCCCAGTTTGCATGGCATCGTCAGGTCTGCCATTCACTGAAACCCTCATCTCTCATCCTCTTGCATGCAGGACTGGTCCATCCTTCGCCCTTTTACGCGTCTCTCGTCACTCGAAGTCACGGACCTTCACGCGGCGGGAGTGTATATTGCGGGTGTCTTGTCCTCCGACAGCCACGACGCACCTTTCGACGTCCTCCTGGACGGTACATACTCTCCATGCGCACGAATATGATCCTTGTTCCAGTGCCCCATCGCCGCGTCGTCGTCCACGATTCCTGCGCGGCGCTCTTCTCGGGTTTGGAATGGCACAAAGAATGCACGGACTTCATCAAGCGAAGCCCGACGCTCGAGGCCATTGGGAAGAAGACATCCGCGATGATCGACACGCTCAAGACGTCGGCCCTCACGTCACTCGACGCCATTCAAGTAACACACCTCTCAACTTCCTCGTTCACATGCTTGTAGGATCCGCTCAAATGGAGTCTGGCCGTGGCGGAGGAATTGGTCTAAAGTTATCACGTGGCATTCGATCATGAAGTTGGTCGGCGATCGTAATGGTGGTGGTGGTGGCGCGGCCGCACGGACCGCTCTCGACTTCTAGATCGATGGGAATGATACCGGGGCTGTCGTCGTTCCTGGCTTCGACTGCGCGAACGGTCGCGCTTCCGGGACGAGGCTGGCCTGCGCGCCAAATCCCTCACGGCCAGAGGGTCTCGCATCTGCATGAGCTCGTCTTGTTTTTTCCTGCCGCGACAGCGACGTTTGAATTCGCCAACAATTCGCATGCGTACCTTCGTTCCCGCTCGTCCGCCCGCGCCGACTTATCTCTCTCGTCGTCTGCATCGGCATCGTCGTCGCCCGTGTCCGCTGCCACGACCGTCCATCCTTCGGCTTGACCCAACGTTAGCATTTGATTGGCCACGAGATCTCGCATGGTCTACGGTTCCCGTCATGCACCACAAATTGAAGGCGATGGCAGTAGTACCTGGCGTGGGGTCTTCCGCGCGAGTTTTTTCTCTCGAAACGACGTGCGCCGCCTTTTGTTGGCTGGTGGAAGACCATCTGTGGATGGTTTCGACGGTGGCGGAGGACGCGTTTGAGCCTCTCTCAGGGGATTCTTCACGAGGGTGTCGTATGTGCAGGGTGCATTCGTCTGGATACGAAGATGAGTATCATGATCATCTCGAGGTCGTACAAAGCACACAGCCAGCGCCATCTCGACGACGAGGAAACCCCACAATGCGAGCACAAAGCGCTAGGAATGTGTCATGCAACGCCGAAGAAACATCACATACGGCGGTGTCGGTGGATAAAAATTCGTGCAATTCCGCGACGATGAGGTCGGGGAGGCAATAGTCGGGGTGGTCAACCAAGCCTAGAATGAACTCGACCAAGTCGGCGTCCGCTTCTTGCTTTTCCCTAGAAGAGGACCAAGGCATGTGACGATGGCAAGGAGAGACGTGGACTTACTTTGTCAGCCATGCTTCGACCCATGATTTTACGCGCGGCATGTTGATGACGTTGACCTTGGCAAAATGGGCAGGGATCTTGCGCCACGCCATCACATGCTGGAAGAATTCTTCCGGCGTCGACGCAACGGCCACGGCGGCATCGTTGAAGGACAGGTTTGTGTGGCCAGCATGCGCTACATCCACGATCGATTGCATCTCCTCGACATCGAACGAGACATCGGTTGCGCCTTCGTCAAATGGAAGATCGACGAAATTCGCCGTCGGGTCAGCCATAGGTTTGAAGTCAATATGTGGTACTTCTACGAGTAACTCGTCCGGTGGTGGTGGTGGTGGGCGGTGGGTGTTTTCGGGGCCACGCCGGTAGAAAAACTAGGGGCACAAATCAATCTCCAGTGCTGGCGGGGCTGCATGAGCTACCTTGTGGGACGTTTGAGGAGTCTCGTCATCCATTCCGTGGACACGTTTCTACAATCATTGCCATCAATATACATGCAAAGCCGCCGCCGTGGAAGACGCACGTACCAAGTGACGTCCGAGTGCGGTTGGCGGCACGAAATGTTCTGGCACGCATTTGCAACTGACTTGCTCGACCGCGGGGAACAAAGACATGTCTGTCTCCTTGAGGAATGCGAGGATGCGCGCCTCCATCTCTTCCAGCTCGTCCTGCATTTGCTGGTTCGCGGCAAGGCGGGCTTCCAGCGCGCAGTCGATCGCTTCGAGCGTTGCCATGGCAGCAAACTATTGGGCAATGAGATACTGTTTTATTTTATTGCATACTCACAGCAAGTGATAAATTGCCCGAGGAAATAAATTCTGCCAGGTCCAGCTTTCAAATCCAAGATTTGAATTTTGGCATCTTCAATCGAAATTTGGCGGGCAGCGTCGGACCTTGTGCGTGAGAATGGCGGCGGCGGCGCCAACGAGGTTGGTCGGTGCGATGCGCCTCAGGTGGCGAATATCAACATGGCACAAAGACAGGTCCCATTCCGTGGTCTGCAGGAGATGTGGGAAGTCGACGACATCCCACTCAAGCACTTCAACTTCACGATCGTCGACCATGTAGAATGGACTCACATCGACCACGGACACGGACATCATTTGTCCTTTCACGTTGGGGCGAGGCACGTTGGATGCATGAAACTTAGTCCATGGCCTGGCCTGTATAAACTACGCTTGCATGACGGTCCTTTACGCTGCGAGCCAAACTCAACCTCGTGATGAGAGAGAGGTGGATTGACTAATGGGGCGTGGTGTTGCGCAAACAAATGTAGGGAAGGTGATGCTCGAGAAGGATGAATGCCACAGGCTGTCGTATTCCATGCACATTGCCGCGACATGCAAGTGGCAGCGTTGACGACCCCACACGGCAAACGATGTGCGCATCCACCGCCGTTCCCTGACGCGATTCGCATTACAAGCCATGCTTCTGTGTCGAACCCCAACAACACGATGGCGATCTTCCTCCTTTGACTCCGTCGGTGCGCGAGCATCGCGTCCTCCTTCGCCGCAGGCGCTTCCCTTCGTGCCGCCGCGCGTCCCTTCGTCCTGTCCTGTCCCTTTCCTCCCTTCCATGGAATCCTCCTTCGTATGGTGATGTGGTGCGCCTTCTCTACGCATATTCGAGGCAGGACAATCCTTCACACGGTGGCATTGATGCGTCGCCCTCAGTCACTCTGCTTTTTCGGGAGTTTTATCCAATCAAAGTGCTTGAATTTGTTTAATAGATTTTGATTGGCCGCATCCAAAAGATTCCCCTACCCGCCGCCCATACTTTAACCCTGTGGTTCCCGCGCCAGCTCCGTGGGGGCTTGCCCCACGTTTTGGATTCCCTCTCACTTCCGAATTTCTTCCCTCGTTGCAAAATGGGTCTCTCCGAAATTGTCAAGGCTGGTGTCATCACCGGCGACGATGTGATTACCGTGTACCAATACGCCAAGGAACATGGCTTCGCCATCCCTGCCGTCAACTGCACCAGCTCCAGCACCATCAACGCCGTGCTCCAAGCCGCTCGTGACATCAAGAGCCCCGTGATTATTCAATTCTCCAACGGCGGCTCTGCTTTCTATGCCGGCAAGGGTATCTCCAACAAGGGTGAATTCGCTTCGATTGCTGGTGCCGTCGCTGGTGCCCACCACGTCCGCTTGATGGCGAAGCACTACGGTGTCCCCGTCATCCTCCACTCGGATCACTGCGCCAAGAAGCTCCTCCCTTGGTTCGATGGCATGCTCGCCGCCGATGAAGAATACTTCGCTATCCACGGCGAACCCCTCTTCTCGTCGCACATGTTGGACTTGTCTGAAGAATCCTTGGAAGAAAACGTCCACATCAGCAAGGAATACTTGAAGCGCATGGCCAAGATGAAGTTGGTCTTGGAAATCGAATTGGGTATCACCGGCGGTGAAGAAGATGGTGTCGACAACACTGGCGTCGACAACGCTTCGTTGTACTCGCAACCCTCGGATATCTTGTACGCCTACGAACAATTGTCGGAAGTCTCGCACCGCTTCACCATTGCCGCTGCCTTCGGCAACGTGCACGGTGTCTACAAGCCCGGTAACGTCAAGCTCCACCCCGAATTGTTGGTTGGTTTCCAAGCCCATGTCGCCGCCAAGTTGAACAACGGCAACGCCAAGCCTGTCTTCTTTGTCTTCCATGGCGGCTCTGGCTCTACCGAGCTTGAAATCCAAACGGCCGTCAAGGCTGGCGTGGTCAAGATGAACATTGACACGGACACCCAATGGGCGTACTGGAACGGTCTCCGCAAGTTCTACCTCGACAAGGAAGGCTATCTCCAAGGCCAAATCGGCAACCCCGAAGGTGCCGACAAGCCCAACAAGAAGTACTACGATCCCCGCGTCTGGGTGCGCAAGGCCGAAGATGAAATGATCCTTCGCGTCCAAGAAGCCTTCCGCAACCTCAACTCTGTCAACGTGTTGTAAGCAGCGAATCTAGTCCTCTTTATATTTTTGCATCGTGTTGATCCGTTTTCCCGTTTGGTGTCTCTGCTGTTGCTCGCAATCGATCAAGCAATGATGCTCTGCTGACGTCGCAAAAAACCCTCGATCATCGATTGCTCAAGTACCGAAAGTCGCATGGGTTGGTTGTGAGGACGCGCCCCATGGTGAAACACGCCCAGACGATTGCCTGCTGTTATCTCAAGGGCCATTGCAGGCCATGAGTAAATTCTTCGTTGGGTGATTCATGCAACGGATCGATCGCCAAGAAAGCCCATGGATGTTTCTTTCTGATCACACGAGAATTGTGTTTTGAGATTCGATATATTAATTATGCAAGGGTTTTTCAATTTTCGACGAAAAGGCGCGCGCAAGAGGCACTCGCGATCTTTGTCGAGAAAGGAGCAGAGAAACATGGAGATGAACAAAGCGTCGCTTCGCAAAATCTGCAAGGACTTGGACCTGTACACGACCCCCAGCATCAACGATCGTCTCTACCTACACTACAAGGTACGTCTTCAGGGTGGAGGGAGATGATGGTGTCCTCATGTGCATGGTGTCAGGGATTCCGTCGCATTGAAAATCTGGAAGAGTACACGAACCTCAAAGTCATTTGGCTCGAGGGAAATGGATTTAACAAGATCGAAGGGCTCTCGACACTCACGGAATTGCGCTCCCTCTTCCTCCACGAGAACCTCTTGGAGAAAATCGAAGGCTTGGACGCGCAGATTCACCTCGACACGCTAAATTTGACGCAGAACCACATTGCCAAAATTGAAAACCTCAGCCACATGACTGCGCTCACAGTAATGCCGTCACCCACGCTGGAATATGCATCCTCATCGAATCCATAGAACCTCTCTATGAAGGGCAACTACTTACGGACGGCTGAAGATATTGAGCATGTGCTCCAAGTTCCGAGTCTCGCGGTCTTGGACATCCAGAGCAATCGCATCACAGACGTGGCTGTCATTGATATTCTCTCGCAAATGCCCAATCTCCGCGTGCTCTACCTCCAGGTGCAGAAAAGTCGTCTCTCAACTTGCCAACCCCAACGTAGGGCAACGACGTAGTCAAGCACATCAAGCAATACCGCAAGACGGTCGTGGCGCGGTGCAAGCAATTGCGATATTTGGACGACCGTCCCGTCTTTGACGAAGAGCGGCGCCGTGTGGATGTAGGCGAATGCGAGGTCGAGTTGACGTGACAGCGGATCTAGGCCTGGTACAAAGCGCTCGAGGAAACCAACGGCGACATGGAAGCGGCGCTGCAGGCCGAACGGGATGAGTTGGCTGTGATCCGACAGGAGAAGAAGGACAAGGACGAAGCCAACTTTCGGTACTTTGAAGAGATCATGCGCAAGGGCAAGGCAGAGCGCGACCGCCGCGAGGCCGAGAGCAACAACCAAGCAAACAACGATCAAATCGAGGTGTGGCATCGTCGACGGCGGTAGAGTTGACACCACACGTCCTCTAGATCAGTCCGTACAGCGGCGAGAAGATTTTGCCCGTGGAAGACTGCAAGTTGGTGCGTGTAGCGCGGGAGCGGCGGTGGGCGGCCGTCGTGAACGACGACTCGCCTGCGTCATCATTGCCGCTGTCGACCGAGCCGGTCGAAGTAGACGCCGAGCGGCTGCAGCTGCTGCACAACTGCGCGGTCGTGGGCACGGGCGCGACGGCCGAGATGGGCGCGTTCGTGAACGAGAACTTTAAGTTGGCCAAGGACAAAGCCGAGGTGAAGATCCGCGAGTTCCAGGCGATGGATGGACCACGCGGGGGGTTCAATGCGCTGCTGGCATCGGCGCAGGAAGAGGTCGCCGCCGAGACGACGGCCGTGGGTGGACACACGAACGTGGCCGAGCTGGATTAACATGCACAATAGTAACTGAACACCTCGATGAGGACTTCCTGATGTCATGCTTCGTTCTCTTGCACGACGACGACGGCGCATGCGACAATCGAACGATAGCTTCAAGATGTCGACCAAGATATTTGCGACACTGGCAACCATCATGTCAATCTCGTTGTCGGTCAAGCTCTACTTTGATGGAGGAGCGAGGATGAATTGGAGATGAAAGGGAACCTCGTGGTCAGGAGGAACTCAACTACGTAGGAATACACCCGCCTCCACCGCGTCAATGTATTTCAATGTCTTCTGTACTTGGCCTCGTAGGAGCTCGTCGCCGCGAGCGTCCATTCAAGGCAATTACCAAGAGGCCATGTGCACCGATGCCCATGGGCCAACGACTCTCTCTCTCTCGCCATGGTGAGATGCAGTGCAACCTAAGGAAAGCGGGCCTTCGCGAGCGTGGAGGCGGCTCTTGCAGTTCTTGCCAGAGAATGTAGTTGGCAACACTGCAACAACCGTGCAGCACGCTGTGTTTGTGCTTGGTGTACGATGTGCTGAACCCTGGATACCTGAACCATGACGGTCGATGGTCGCCTCAGGACGGACCGAACCCGCAAGCTTGATCCCGCCAGGGCAATCGAATTCTGGAGCGACTCCCATGCTTGTTCCGACGTTTCCTCACCAGGCCAGATCGGCGGTGGAATTCAGTTTGTCCAGATGAACAAAGGAATGCAATTGTTGTCTGAAATGATTCTTTGAACTGCATTTCCAGACAAAAAGGACATTTGGTTCACTTTGACGACATCGCTGACAGTACTTGGTATCATCCTCGTACCTTTGATACGTGCGCCGTCATACCACCATGCAGATGCGTGGAAAGGATGCCATCGACCGACTTCTGCAGGCCAATGTGGCATCTGCCATTGGCAACCTGGCTGACAAAGACACGCAAAAGACAATTGGCCCGAGTAACAATTTTTGTATTGATGATCGTTGGCTTCGTGAAGGTCTCTAGACAGTCACTTTGTGATACCTATGGCAGTCCAAGTACATGCCGTTGTGTGTATGTTGAGAGATAAATATTTATGGACAACCGAGCGGCAAGTCGCCCATTTGTCCAAAAGTGAGATAGACATCATGTCCTTGGCCGGAAGACTGGCCTTATGCGCGATTTGATTGGGTATTCTCTTCATTATCCGTATAGTCCCAGGAATCTTTCGGTCGAAGGCTGGTTATCCGGAAAATTCCTCCGACGAAATGCGTCGACGAGAGTGAAATTCCATTCGAGAATTTCTCACAAACGGCCACATCAATCCACCATGGGCATCAACTCCCCGTACGGCTCCAACATGGAGAAGGAGATCGACAAAGCATGCAAGATCCTCGATGCGTTCTTCGACCCCAAGGTTGACGCCGACAAGGCTGTCCCGTTCGAACTCTTGCAGCATGCGTCCGGCATCGCGTTCTTGACCGTCATCAAGGCAGGCTTCATTTGGACGGGCAAGCTTGGGACGGGTATCGTCCTCTCTCGCATGGAAGACGGTAGCTGGAGTCCTCCTTCGGGCATTGGTACCGCCGGGGTGGGCTTTGGCGCCGAAATCGGCGGTGAAATGATTGATTTTATGATCATTTTGGGTTCGCCGAGCGCCGTCGCCACGTTCAAGAAAGGAACCCAGGTACTACATGCCCACTCGCACAAAATCGTCGTGACGACTTCATTAGTTGTCTGTTGGTGCGGGCTTAGAATTGGCTGTCGGCCCCGTCGGTCGCGCGGGGGGTGCCGCGGTGAATGCCGGTGGCAGTGGTGTCAGCAGCAACTTCACGTACAGTCACGCCAAGGGCTTGTTTGCCGGCGTGGGTCTCCACGGTTCCACCATCATGGTGCGCGGGGAGCTGAACAAGGCTTTCTACGGCAGCGATGTCTCACCCATGCAAATTCTCAGTGGCGGCGTCACTGCCCCTCATGGTTCCTGCGACCGTCTCTACGAAACCCTTCGACGGGCGTGCAATGGCGACGCCTTTGTCTCTGGTCGCGCCAGCATGGCCGAGGTATGTCCTTTCTCGTCGAGCACAACTTTGTTCACGATTGTGCCCGCCCGTAGCCCATGCAAGCGGTGCCAGCCGAATATGGATCCCGCAGCAGCCTCGCGGGCTACGGCGACCACCGCACGTCGCGCTCGAGCTCCTCTGCCTCTCAACGCAGCTCGTTCAACACGTACGACACGTCGCGCCAGTCGTTCAACGGTCCCTCCGATGTCTCGAAGGACTCGGACCCGCGTCTGAAGCGATTCGCGGGGTACAAATCCGAGCAGGAAATCTACGCGCAGTACGCCAAGCCCGCGACCGGTGCGTCGGCGACCATTCCCGCACCTGCACCAACGGCGACCCCGTCATCGTACGCGTCGTATGCACCACCGACGGCAACCTACGCGGCCCCTGCGGCGGCGGCGCCCGCGTCGAGCCAGCGCGCGCTGCCGCCAATTCCACCGCCGGCCGAAGGAAGCGAAACAAAGCAAGTGTTTTCGGACGTGATCAACTTTATGACGACACGCGTTCCGTACGCCGACGTCCAAGTGTTCAAGGACAACTGCCGCCGCTTTGGCCAGGACCAAATGACGATCGATGCCTACTTTTTCTACCTCAACTCGGTCTGCACGACCAGCCTGCTTCGCGAATTGATTCCAAAGCTCGTGCGGTTGCTCCCGACCCACGAAAAGCGTGTGGCCATGTGGGACCTCTTCCTCAAGCAAGTCTACTAGGGTACTTAAAACAAGAGTTTTGTGTGTTTATTCGAAACGGCATTTTCGTGAACCGACGCGCGATGATCCTGACCCAGGAAGAGATTGATGCATGCCGGGAATCGTTTGTGCATTTCGACAAGGATGGCTCGGGCACGATCGACAAGTTGGCCTTGTGGATGTCGACTGCATGTAAACAATCTGCGTAGATACGAATTGGCCAAAGTGCTCGAAGCCATGGGTCAAAAGCCCAGCGAAGAAGAGTTGTTTCAGATGATCTCGGAGGTCGACGAAGACCACAGCGGCGAAATTGAATTCCCAGAATTCCTCCGCGTCATCGAAACCCAAAAGCTCCGCGCGATGGAGTACGACGACGAGTCGGACTTTATCGACGCCTTTGTCGCATGCGGCGGCGGCCCCGAGAAGCAAGGCCACGTCGAGCGACGGGTGTTGGTCCAGCTCATCAAAAAGGACTTTGGGCTGCCCATCGACATCGACAAGATGCTCGACGAACTCGACACGGACGGGAGCGGCGAAATCGAATACGACGAATTCAAAGCGCTCTTGTCGCAATAAGAACTAAGAGGGGTCGACATTACTTTTATTTTCGGGGGGGCGCAATGTTTTGCGGCAGGGCCTTGCCATAACCCGAACGGAATGTAGTGCCCTGGGCGCCTTCGTCGACAGCAGTCTTCGTCGACGGCTTGGCCCATTCCAACTTGAGGATCAAGTGATCATAACCATATCCCTGGAGCTTGTGCATGGCCTTCTCGGCATCCTCACGGTAGGCAAAGCTGACAAATGCAAAGCCACGCGATTGAAAGGTTTCACGGTCCTTAGCCAAGTAGACTCGTTCCAACGGACCAAAGACGCGGAACAAGTCCTTGAGATCGTCTTCGCGGGTTTCGGGCGAAATGTTGGTCACACGCAACGTAGCATTGTCCTTGTCGACTTCCTTTGACGAACGGTCGTCGCCAGGACCAGCACCACCGGCGCCACGCATGGAAGGCGGCACGTACTTGCCACCAGCAGCAGCGGCAAAGGAGAGCGCGCGGGACGGAGCAGCAGCGGGGGTCGCACCGGTGTCGTCTTCGGCAGGAGGCATGTTCTCGGCCATGTCTTCGGGCTTCGAGTCCTTGTACGGGCACTTCAAGGTCCAGTGATCACCCACCATACCACAGTGACGGCACACGACGATGGAAGACTTGTTCACACCGGAGAAGACGCTTTCTTCTTCCTTCTTCTCACCGGGGAGAATTTGGTCGGCGTTCGGGTCTTCCATCGAGACAGTTTCGTTGGCCGTGTACGTGACGTTCGTGTTGCTTTCTTCGCTCAAGGCTTCGCCAAATTTGGGCCAGGACTAGACGGATATGAGAGAAGGTGTGGTTGTCGATCGACTGCCGTACCTTGCGTTCAATCACGCGCTTGCTCATCTTGTCAACGACTTGAACTTTCTGGATCTTAGTGGTGACCTTGACCTTGTTGTGGTTGTCATCGAATTTCCACGAGACGATCGTGCGGACGCCGTTGGCATCAGGCTCAGTTTCAGTGCGTTGCGGGAGGAAGTCTTCGTCTTCATCGCCCCATCGTTGTTGGTTACCAAACACCATGATGTATCGCCTGTTTGACTGGTTGATGGGAATGCACACAGCGGAAGGAATTGGACGTTATCCGGAGTGGATGTAATTCCATAGTTATCCGGAAGACCGTCAGCCACTCAATCAAAACGAATATCCGGATGTTATCCGGATAAAATTGAAGGTCGTCAAAATAGCCATTCCCACCCAAACGTCGTCGCACTTTTACTGCCAACCGCAACAACACTTGGAATATGTATCGTGCTTTTTCCTTGGTGCTTGATTCAGATTATCGATTTTGATACTTTTTGAACTCGAATTGTCGTACCAATTTAATTTAAAATTCAACTCAACTCCCCTTGCTGTTAATATTGGTGCTAGTATTGAAGATACACATGAAACATCCATGCGTGCAAAATATACTGTGTCGTCCCGCGACAAGACAACCGCCTCGTTTCGTCGCTTTGATATATTGCGTGCTGCGCCACCTCGTTGACCAAGCAAAGGACTTGTTGAGCTTGAGGAAGTGCAAAAGACTCATCCATCACCTCATCCACACCCACGCGTCTTCCACGAGGGCGGCCAGCGCGTGGCCTCATGGAACGAATTGCACATCTTTACTGATGCGATGGACATGTAAAGGTTGTGAATGTGCTCCCGTTCTCGAGGCAAGATCGCGGCCAAAAAGAGCAGGAAGGAGAACACATGGCCTCGTGGATGCTTGAGATGCATCTTCAAGATCACTTTCCTGATCTTCCTTGCCTGTGCGATAAAAGCGATGGCAACCGCACGCCACGCACGGCGGCGCAACTGGATGTCCGGATGCAAAGAGTATGTTCCTTGGCTTCCTCAAGCCATCTGTGCCTTTGGACGCTAATTGCACATGGACTAAATGTCGGTGTATGGACCACACTCAAGTGCAGCCCAAGCTCTCTCTGAATCATGCGACAAGTACTCGAATGAATGCCATCGTGGTGCGGGAGATGGTCACCTTCCCCGTCCGTTCGGAGTCCCGGCCGAGGTCGACGCCAACCATTCGCGGCGTAACAACCTCCATGCCACATCCCAACGCTTTGATTGGCTCCTTTCGAATGATGCGGAATTGACTTGGATTTCTATGGCCCTGTTTCTGGTGGTGGATTTTATTTTATTGCCTCAAAATTTAATCCAGGTTGAATTGACACGTTCTGATTGGTCAAAATGTACTATTGAACAACCTCAGGACAGCGAACTTTGGGCGTTTTCGATTCTTGCCAAACGAGATTTCCGGAAATGAGCCAATGAGCGCCAGTATTTACGACCATACGGATGAAGATTCGAGCCTTTTTCGCATATTTGGGTGCAATTAAAATATCGTAGTATTATTTTGTATTTTCCGTGATGTCATGGCATCAACAGATGGGAGTAGGCCAATCGCTGCCACTCATGAGAATAATAATACAATAAAAACGAGACACACGCGACTTCTGTTTCGAAATTATTTTGGTTCAACTTGGCACTATACAAACCTTGAATGTTTTTATTGTCCCCAGGCCTCGCGGAACAACAGCCGACGTAGATGGAGCACACGAGGTCGATGGAGCAAAAGTCACTTCCGAACTCACCGCTGAGGCACCAAGCTCGCCGCTCGCCGCGCCGCTGTCGATTGCAAGGGATCTAAGCAGTGCACAGATATGTCGGTCGACTTCCGTATACGCAAAAACCTGTCTCTCTCCGTGTCTGAGCCGATTGCCATCCGCGGCTCCAACGCCCGCGATGAAGACAGCCCCGAGAGCACCAAAAAGGACAAGTTTCTGTTGAATGCGAGCGTCGTCGACGCCCTCACGATGGGTGGCTCGACCATGTACGAAGTCAGGTTGACGTACAACAACAAGCGCACGAGCATGTACAAGACGAAGCAGGATTTTTTTGCTCTCAAAAGCATGTTCCAGTTACTTGCTGTAACCTCCGCCAAGGGTTTCTGCCAATTGTGCAAAGAATGCTCCCAACTACCTTCCGTCTCGCTTGACCTTTCGTGCCGCGGCGACAATGCAGTCCAAGTTTTGGACGTGTTTTTGTCGTCCATGTTTGCCAAGCTCCAATCGGTGGACCGCCCCACCATTGCCGACTGCTCCATCCACATGGGCATCGTCCGCATCATGACTGACTTTTTGGAATTGCGCGATTCCATGTACTTTACCTCCAAGTCGGGTCGTGAAGAATTCCCCGAAGACGACATGCTCTCGGTGTCTTCCTGTTCGTTGTCCAAGAGCTTGTCGGCCCACTTCTCGTCCTTCGACTCTGTCTGCTAATTGCCCTCTCTCCTCGGCTCTCCAACACAAACTTCTAATCTATCGGGAGAGAGTAAGCCATATTTAATACTATTCATGGAGATTATCTTGCATCTTGGGTGCCACACTACCATGGCGTCGCGTTGGCCGCACGTTTCTGTGCCAGGTTGAAGGCGAATCTGAGTTGGCGCTTCCATTTCGCTCATTTTTTGGCGCACATAGTTGAGGATATCAAGGCATGTTGAGTAGATTGCTCCGCGGGGACGGAGGTCTTGTTGAGGTCGTGGTTGATGATGCCATACTTTGAGAGGGATGCATGATGTGATCCGTGCGCCGTCGTCCAAACGTGTCGGCCCTCCCTGCGAGATGTCGCGGCCAAGATCCACTTTTTGTCATCACGGTACCACTTTTGATTCACGAGTTCAATCCGGATAAAAGATTTGATTTTCGAGAGCGCGAGGTTCCGATTTCAAATGAGTTATCCGGAGCATTCAACTCGAATTATCCTGCCGACATGGCGACGGGGGACATTGGCAACAACGCCGCCAAGGTGAGGAAGCAGCTCCACGCGATCCATTATCCGCACGACGTTCCCACCTCCATCGAGAATCTCACCCGCGGCGAGCCTCACGATCACCTCGCGGAGCTCCTCCGAATCCTGCATTATGGGCTGCTTGATCACTCGCGCCATGTTGCCCAGCTCGTCCAAGATGCCGTACGTCCCCAGTGGCGCGTCCACGATGTGTCCTCATGCGTTTCTCTCGCAGGGCTTTGATTTATATGGGAAGACGGATCTGAAATTCGTAGACGGCGTCTTTCGCTTGGCCCGCGAAAAATTCTCGTACTTTCCACTCCTCACAACAGCGCAGTTCTTGTCGCCACACCACTTCCGCGAGCGAAAGCTCATCATTCTCAACGATATTCTCGCACACGCCGCG
The DNA here is from genome assembly GCA_009835185.1 of Aphanomyces stellatus. Taxonomy (NCBI): domain Eukaryota; phylum Oomycota; class Saprolegniomycetes; order Saprolegniales; family Verrucalvaceae; genus Aphanomyces; species Aphanomyces stellatus. The sequence continues at coordinate 47,419 of VJMH01000871.1, forward strand.
CAGGTTCATGCCAATGCCTCTCGGAAGCAACGGCAAGAACATGCCGTATGGGTCCCACCGACCACGAAACCATCCACGAAGCCGAGTGTCCGCGTGCCATCGAATCATGTCATGACCGCGGAAGTCGACGACGAGCACAGTCCATGGACGAGTTTGAATCTCGGGAAGGCCATGGCGACGCCCTCCGCGCGAGTTATTCGCCATGAGCGGCAGCGTCAGCCGACGACTGTGGTGTCCTCAGATCTCAATCGCCCGTCCAACCAAACGATTGAAGAACCACCGATCTTGGATTGGACGACCAAGATCGATGGCGCCACATACCACGTAGGACGACAAGTTGCACACTCAGTCACACAGAAAATGATGGTCGAATGTGCATGTAGGCTGTGGACAAGAGCATTCTGGACGCCAGTCGACCCATTGACCCACATGATCAATGGTGGAATCAGTCCCCGCATGCCCATGGTGAATCCAACCAAGAAGATGGAGCCCATGAGTACATGGATGACGACCACGAGGAAGACATGTATCCACGCGGGTGTTTCACCATGCAACCAACCCAAGCCGTCGATGTCGCGCCAGTTCCTCAGAGCCCCGCGGCAGTCACGCCGCCGCCGCCGCTCGATATGTTCAGAGCCGAATTGACGACCGTACGCAGTCGACCGTATCACCTCCATGTGACATGGATGCCCTAGCTTGAAGCCAACCTTTTTGCCAAATTGGATGCAATGATGGACATGGTGTCGGCCAAATTTTCAGCTTTAGACATCCGGCTCGCCTCTCTCGAAGACTGCATGGCAAATCGACCGTCCCCTGTCGTCGACCCACCACGGCCAAAGCTCTCGACATTTCTCACGAATTCAACCAATCCCTCGTACAGGTGGCCCCCCGAGCCAAGTGTTTTTGGCAAACAACAATCCTAACACCTAACATTCTATCGCACCATCTACAACTCGCACTAGACCCAATATCGCTCGCCCGTGAAGTGGTTGTAGTAGTAGGCCGCGCCCGACGCTTCGTCCGTGTACTGTGCCCAGCCATCGTTGGCTTGGCTCGTCGCACCGGGAGCGGGCCCTTTGCCTTCTTCGTAATAGTGGTACTGACCAGCTTCGTCGTAATACCCAGTCGTGTCTTGGCCATAGTAGCCGCCGTAGTTGTCCTGTTGGTAGTCTTGCGCCGACAGCGCCGTGCTGTAGCTCAGCAACTGCGCCGCGACGAGGGTCGGGTTGGTCTGCCCAGGTTTGGTCCAGCTGGCCTCTTGCGTGCGGATGTTAAAGTAGTACGACGCCTGCGCGTTCTCGTCCCAGTACTCGACCCACTCGTCCTCGGCGGGGATGGCGGCGGCCGCCGCGGCTTCCCTCTCGGCCTTTTCGCGCTTCTGCCGCTCGAATTCGAGCTGCCGCTTGGCTTCCTTGAGCGCGCGCCGCGCGACGTACCCCTTGGCCGCCGCTTGGATGCGGCGTGCCATCAAGTCCTTGTGCTTCTTGTCTTCGAGGCGCTGCTTCTCGCGCAGTTCCTTTTGCTTGAGCAAGAGCTCGAGTTCCCGTGCCTCCTGTTCTTGCGCCCGCACTTCCTCTTCCAGGAGCATTTTGATCTTCATCTTGGCCTGCTCCTTCTCCATCTTGGCCTTCATGCGCGCGCGCTCCTCTTCGTTCTTGAGCGCCCCCAGCGCGGCGTTTTGCTCTTGCTTGATGCGCGCAATCTTTCGCCGCGCCACGTGCTTGCGCAGCCAGCCCTGGATCTTGACGGCCGCGTGGTGCTCCTGCAAAATCTTGGCCTGCGACAGCGTCTTTTCTTTTTCCTTTTGCAGCCGCGCCTCCTGCGCTTTCGCCGCCTCCTTGGCCTTGATCGTATCCAACGCCGAAACACTGTGCTTGAGGGCCACGACCGCGTCTTCTTCTTTGCGCCGCTGCGCCTCGGCCTCGTCCCGCCGTCGCTTCTCTTCGGCCGACGCGAGCCGCGCGCGCTCCACGTCCAGCTCGCGCGCGCGCTTCTCATCCTCCCGCAGCCGCCCCAGCGCGTCGTCCGTGTGCGACGACTCGAGAATTGCCGACAGTTTCTCGCTCGCAATCTGCTTTTGCTCGTCGGCGAGCTTGGCCATCTCGGTCGCCCGCCGCAGCTCCACTTCTTCCCGCAATTGCTGCGCCTCTCGCTCGATCTTGTCCTTCTCGAGGAAGAGTTGCATCTTCATGGCCGCCAACTCTTGCTCTTGCTCGCGCCGGAGCCGCGCAATCTCTTCCGACGCCTGTTCCGATGCCATCATCGCCAGCCGCTTTTGGAATTCCTTCCGCCGCTGAGCCAACAACCGCGTTGCTTTTCGACGCCGCAGCGCGCATTGGATGCGAATCACGGCGCGCGCTTCCCGCTCCTCGGCCTCCAGCTTGGCCACCTTGGCCTTGTGTTCCCGCAGCCGCCGCCGGTAGCGTTCTCGACTTAGGTACCCCCGCGCGCAGCATTGAATCCGAATGGCGGCTTCTTGCTTGGCATGCTGCACGAGTTTGGCCAACGCCGCCTGGGCGTTTGTTTGGTACAAAGCCTTCTTCGCCGCGGCCTTTTTCCGACCCATGCGCCCGCGCATCGCCGACTGGATCTTGGTCGCGGCGTCTTCGCGCTCGCGGCGGAGCAGCCAGTCGCGCCGCCGCTTTTGCCGCCGCCGATGCACTTCCCGCCGAGCCAGCATCCCCCGCGCGAGGCACTGGATCTTGGTTGCGGCCGCCTCTTCCTCGCGCTCGATGGCCGCGCGCGCCTGCTTTTGCAAGTGCACGCCCAGGCGCCCGTGGAAACCTCGCCAGAGCGCCTGGATTTTCAACGCCGCGCGCTGCTGCTGCTCCTGCCGCCGCCGCAGCGCGCGCTCGGCGTCCAAGTGCGCGCACAAGAGCCGGCATTTGTAGCCGCGGAACACCTTTTGGATGCGCACGGCGCTGTCGTGGCGCTGCAGCAGCAGCTGCTGCTCGCGCGCTTTCTTGGCCCGCATCTTGACGTGGTACGCGTACCGCCCCGTCTTGCCGCGCCATGCCGACTGGATCTTGAGCGCCGCGCGGTCCCGTCGCACCATGACCCGCTTCTCGGCCTTTTCGTCGCGCACGCGCTTGGCGCGCCGCCGACCCATGCCGCC